>MU698577.1:144875-158224 GCA_026770625.1 Nicotiana glauca | reverse complement strand
GGGGGGGGGGGGGGGGTGAAGACGAGTTCGTGGTGTGAATTTTGGATAGATTTGGGTGGTGCCGCCAGCGGGTGGTCGTGGGAATTTAGGGCAGCGGTCTCTAGGGTCAGATGAGGAAGACAAAGGTTAGGGCTTGACTGGGGGGGGGTGTCTTGGTTCAGACCGTCTTATACATGGGTGACCCGAGTTCAGAGCCATTGGATCATTAAAATCCAACGGCTGAGAGGATGAGGCTCGAAACGGGGTCGTTTATTTGAGAGATGGGAGTTGGACCGGGTTTTAGGGGACGTGTTGGGGTGTTTGGTGTGAATTTCCAATTAGGCTAGGTGAATTAATGAAAATGGCCCAAAATCAACTCCTCTTAACTCTTTCCCCTCTCTTTTAATTCATTTTCCTTCAACATTCTTTTCTTTCTTTTTTTTTCTTCAAAAATTAAGATTAGAAACAAACCTAAATTTATTCATAATATAATTATCCTACCAATTCAAATGATTAATTAATAAAACACAATTAACTATAAACCACATTAAAGGAAAACTACTAAAAATTCAAAACTAAAGCTAAAAGTGCAAAAAAAAAAAAATATTTTTATGATTTTCCACTTTTTATAGAAAATTAATTACTAATTAATTCTTACAATGCAAAGCTAAATCCTAAAAATGCAAATGCGACATATTTTTATATTTTTATTAATTAAATAAAATAAACATGCACAGACAATATGCAAACAATAACAGAAAATGCCACATAATCCACAAAATTGCAAATAACGGAAAAAATTATTTTATTTTGAGTTTGTGGGAGTAATTCATATAGGGCAAAAATCACGTGCTCACAATTGTAGATATGTATATGATGACCGGTGCGCTAATACCACGTGTATCCTCTCTTTTAAGGAGTGTCATACCGGGTATCACATTGATGTGATCCATATTACAAATAAACCTAGGACCCCTCCCCCCTCTTTCCATTCCTTTAAATATTATAGAATTGTAGCTTCTCTTCAAAATTTGCCTTCTAAGTGTTTTCAATCTCTTATGTATTTAAAATTAAATCCCCTGCTATTTGAGCCTATACTTGTTTATTTGCTAAATTACACAAATTCACAAAAAAACTATCTGACCGAGAACCACATTAGTGGATCCTGAAGGGTGCCTAACATCTTCTCATTAGGATAATTTCAAGCCCTTACCCTATCTCTGGTTATCAAACAAACTTAGAAGTGAACCTTATAGGTGTCCTAATGCACCTTAAATCATTAGGTGGTGACTCTTCAAATGCAAAACCTAGTTCCCAAAATAAATGAGTTATCCTATACCAAATATCATAAACCCAATTTTCCGATGCAAAGAGGGAAAAAGGTGGCACGACAACGTCGTGAATAGATACATGTGTTCGTAACATAATCAAGCCTCCGAGGGCATCCCACATATTATCTCGTCCACTGTGGAAAAAATCATCAACGTATACCAGCTGTTCAGGTGGTGGTGCGTATATAATGCAGTAACCTTTTTTCTGTATCCTATATAAATATAATATGCATATAAATGCGTATATAACGCCATATGGTCATGGGTCAATATACATGTATAAATGCATGAAATGCACAAAAATACGTTAATTAAATTTTTTTTGGAATACCATAAAACTCGATATGATTTTCAGATAAAATTTATCAAATACGTATTTTTCTGAGACCCATGAACAAACGATAGAGTAATATGACTTATGGGAGAATGCGAATATAAACATCTCTAGAATTCCTACAAATAGAGTAATTTATGGAAGTTATGCATTTCATTTCGTTTGTGTCGTGTAAATCATCCCAATAAGAAAGAAGGGATGACTTGACATACTTGAGTTGATTCTCTTGACAATTCATCTAACACGCGTTAATTTCGACAAACATGTGATGGAAAGATCAGAATAGGAAAAAATCCATATGATATTGTTGAGAAAAATTACACCGTATTCCCTTAGAATCTCAAAAACCCATTGATATTACCTTGTGAAATCTCATACCAATTTTTTGTAAAAAGTTTCATATGCGTACTTTGTTAATTTGATCACAACCTTTCAAGGTTGTTACTGAAGCAGTACGTTAGAGCCTTTATGGCTTTTCTTGTAAATTCCATCTATTTTGTGAATAATGCGAGCCTTGGACTTAAGAAGAAATTTTCAATAATTTCTTAAATGATTGCCACCTTCCATATTATAACATGAGTCATTTCAAATTGGCAAGGGGCCTGCCACCTCATGCAATATAATTGATGAGTTATTTCCCATTATTAAGAATCCCATTATCCAATAATTATTCCTTAATTAATCGGATAATATCCCCAATATTTAACCAATCACCCACATAATTAAGAATTAATAAAATATTACTCACTTTTCACATTCCTTATACACCTTACTCTCATGGTCATGTGGTACTGCAACGACCCGACCGATCATTTTGAGCTCTAGCACATCATTCAGCGGTTTGAGTACATGAGCAACTTCGTTTCAGGTATTGTGACTTGTACGCGTGGTCGGAATTAAGTTTCGGGAAGTTCAAAGTTGAGTTGGAAAGAAAATTCTTATTTCGGAAGCTTAAAGTTAAAAGAATTAACTAGGATGAGACTTTTGAGTAAACGACCTCAAAATCAGGATCTAAAGGTTCCAGCAGGTTCGTATGATGATTTCGGACTTCGGCGTATGCCCGGTTCGGATTTTGGATAACCCGGGAGCGTTTTGGCGCCTATTATGGAAGTTAACATTTTAGAAGAAATTTCATAAGTTTGGCTTGAAGTGCATTTCAGTGTTATCGATGTCCGTTTGAGATTCCGCATCTGTGAATAGTTATGTATGGTGATTCTGGAGTTAGGAGCGCGATCGACAGTGAATTCAGAGGTCCGTAGGTGATTTTGAAATCATTTGGCTAAAGATAGAAAATTGAAGGTTTTTGAGAAGTTTGACCGGAAGTGGACTTTTTGATATTCGGGTCGGAATCCAATTTCGAAAGTTGGAGTAGGTCCGTAATGTTGAATATGACTTGTGCGCAAAATTTGAGGTCAATCGGACATGATTTGATAGGTTTAAACATCAGAAATAGAAATTTGAAATTTTAAAGTTCATTAAGTTCGGATTTGAGGTCTATTCGTGATTTTAGCTTTGTTTGATGTGATTTGAGGCCTCGAGCGAGTACGTAATGTATTTTGGGATTGGTTGGGGTTCTGGGGGCCTCAGGTGGATTCCGGGTGATTAACGGATCAAAATTTTGAATTTTTGGACAGCTGAAGGGTCTGGTTGCTGGTATAACCGCTTCTGCGGTGGGTTAACCGCAAGAGAGGCCCTGCAGAAGCTGAAAGGGAGCCGCAGAAGCAGATTTTTTGGTCAGGGCTCGAGGACAGTTGATGCGGTCAAGATTTCTCAGATGCGGTCAAGATTCTGCAGAAGCGGGACCGCATCTGCGGAAGATATGCCGCAGAAGCGAAAAAGGGGCGGCCTAGGGAGGATCGCAGTAGCGGCCTTTTAACCGCACTTGCGGAACCGCAGGTGCGGAAATAGCTGAGGCAGTGAGGTCTTTTAAGATCCGGGGTTGGGTTCATTTCAACCCCATTTTCTTCCATTGGAGCCGATGTGGAGCAACTTTGGAGTGCCATTTTCATCATCAAGCATGAGGTAAGTAATTTATGCTATCTTTGAGTTAAATACAAAGATTATATATGGATTTAGACAAGAAATTTGTGAAAAAACTTGGGGTTTGAGGGAAAACCTAGAAAATTAGTCTTCTTGGAATTTGACCACGATTTTGGGAATGAAATTAAGAGGAAATCATATATTTGAGTTAGTGAGTTCATGGGTAAACTTTATCTTCGAGAAATTTCGGAATCCGGGCACGTGGGCCCGAGGGCGTTTTTGTCAATCTTTCGATCGGGGTTAGGAATTGCTATAAATTAGATTGTAATGAATAATTGAGCATATATTAATGGATTTGCGCAATCATTGGCTAGTTTTGGACCGTGGCGCATCAATTAGAATCTTCAGAAGGGTGTGGAATGCCAGTTATGGATCTTCGGAGCGAGGTGAGTCTCCTTTCTAACCTTGTAAGAGGGAATTGTGCCCATAGGCAAAATAATTGGTTATGTTCTCCTATTTGTGGGGGCAACGTACGCACGAGGTGACGAGAGTCCATGCTTAGCTACTATTATGCTATTGTCCGGCTAGTTTAGGACTTAAAGCATGCTATATTTGGAATTTCTATAACCTTATAGACAGCTTGAATTACTTAAATCATATAGAGTTAATAAATGAATTTCTAAAAGAATTAAACTTCATTTTCTTAAAATTTATTAAAGAAGAATTGGTTTTATTCGGATAAATATTCTCCGATAAATTCTTAATTGACTGTTTGAGCATGCATCTCTATGTGTACCTGCGTCGCATGTATGATTCGCGAGCAGGGTGTTTGTTTATTTTATGTTGACCGCGTCGCAGGATAGTTTGCGAGCGGAGTAATAGATTAATCTATGGTTTGAGCCGTTCGAGCCTCGGCAGTGCACAGTTTATATTTCTGTTGAACCGAGCCGTCGACCTCGACATGATTTGCGCATGATATATATTATTGCCGGAGAATTTTAAATATTGATATTGCCTTTCATGGCTTGAGATAAAATTGATAAGATAATGAAAAGTAAACCTTGAAAATCCTTTATTATTTGTTAAAGGTGTTTACCTATTTTCCGGCTTCGTGAGTTGGAACTACTATATAAATCCATGATTTCCTGACATTCTTAGTATATTATTATTTGACATCTAGCAAGTGTTGAAGTCGACCTCTCATCTTTACTTCTTCAAGATTAGACGGGTTACTCATTTAGTACGCGTTGTTTACATACTCATACTACACTTCTATGAAGTTTTATTACACAGGTAAATGTAACTATATCGGCCTACTGGGCGTAGCAGCATGGATGATTCTGGGACTAGGTGAGTTGCATTATTCGAGACAGCCGCAACTAGTACAGTCCCTTCCAGTATTCTGTATTTACTTTTTATCCACTGTATTCCGGACGGATCTTGTATTTTATTTCCTTGTCAGTAGATGCTCATGCACTTGTGACACCGGGTTCTAGGAGGATTTTTGGATTATTAAATATTAAGTTTGTTAAAGATTTCGCGGTTGTTTCCGTAAATTTTATTATTCGTTATTTAATGTATAAAGAAAAATAATTTTAGACAATACAAAAATTAGAATGTAATTAAGTATTTTGGTTGGCTTGCCTGACAGCGGTGTCCGGTACCACCACGACCCTTAGTGGATTTTGGGTCGTGACAGGTACCTTGTATGACACTAGCCCAGAAATACCGAGTACTTTAGCTCTGGCCGTATTTTATCCTAACATGACAAACTTGGACAAAAATTCATTTTCTTTGACTTGCTTCCCCTCTCACATTCATGACTTTTATTCATTACTTGTTTGAAATAACACAATCCTTATAATCTCCAAATAATTTTTTTCTTGGACTGATGTCAATTACGTTACGACAAAGTCAACTTACAATACTTTAGGGTGCAACATCATCGTAATTTAATACTGCGAAGCGTAACATCATCGTAATATAATACCGCGGGATGTAATATAGACGTAATATTGTGGGGCGTAATATCATTACCCCATTTGGAACATTTGTCCTCGAATATTGACTGATGTTCTTACCATTCTCAAAATCCATAGGTCTTGTGAATACTCTAGTACTCGTCTTGCCATCAAGGCGACTGTCCTGTGAATGAATCCCAAAGGCAAGGGTATTTTCCCTTGTAGGCCTCTTTCTCACACCAAGACTTGTGATAAGAATCTTTCCAATTTCGTAACTCTTGCTACCTTCTGTCATGCAACCTGTGCGACTTTTTCCTTATATGTGCCCCTTTGTGACTCTTCTCTCCTTTTCCTCCAATTTTTAGCCAATCTCTATGCGTCACTTTGTAAGCATATACTAAGCTTGAAAAGATGTCTCTTTGGGAATTATAATGAAGTTCTTTGCCAGATACTTCATTGAACTTATGAATATCGCTGTATCTTATTTCATAGATTCATTTATCCATCCGTATGACTTTACTTCCATAACTCTTACTTCGTTTTATTATTACTGAGGTCTGCTACTAAACTCCAAGTTACTTTTATTTCTTCTTATCATAGATGTATAAATTCAAGCCCTTCAGTTCTTCCTTATTACTGTTCATTTAAAGGATGGAATCCTTATCTCTTTTCATACGTTATAACTTTATCCATCTATTGTTGATTTACCTCAATATTGATCTACAATCTACTACTGATAACTTGAAGCCTCTTATGTAATCACTAGGGCTCACATTGCATCGAGGAACATCTAGGGTAATTTCCATAACCGTATTTCATAGCATCCCAATGTGATTCACCTTACATAGGAGTTTCAATCTTGTACAATTCATGAAATCCTCTTCAAATCATTACTCCATCGAAGGCCCAAATGCTATCCTTTATCTATCACAATTACACCCTCATTGTACTGTCAGGGCAACATTCCATCTATTTTTCTAAATGCCATTAGTCTTAGACTCGTTTGAGTTCATTCAGGCTATAATAAACTTTGTATAATTTAGAGAAATTATGAGCTCTCTTGTTTTTTACTGGCTTAATCCCAAGAACTTATTCATTCTTGTCACATTTTCTTATGCTTACTCCTGTCTTCCTAAAACCTTGCCGCTCTATCATACTTATCGTGCGACCTACACATATCTATTCATACTTTTTCACAACCTTCCTTCAACTTCCTTGAACCATAGATTTCCTTATGTTATTCTGGAATATGAAGAGAGACATCACATCGTCTCTAACTCTTCGTTTACTCTCCAATTAGACATTTTGGTACTTAGAAAACATATGCTTGCTTCTAGCCTTTTATCCGCAATATGGACTATTCACTACCTTCTTCATTTGAGTATCTCGTACGTTGTTCATCTTTACCTTTTTTACCGTAAAATCTTGCATCGTATGTTTTATCTCATTCATGACCTCCCTTACACATATGTGTAATTCACTCTCACAACTTTAAGCGCAATCATAATTCTTGCACCTTTGGGCATATACAATTTGGTGGGAGCTTCATACTAACTTCTTATGAGGCTGGTATTCTTCTAACTGGCTTTATCGTAGAGCCGTTATAGAATATAGCTACTATACTGTCTCTCTTGTACCTCAGATATTAAGAGTGATCCTGCAATGTTCTCAATCATTTCTATAATTTTCTTGGTCCAATAATCAGACTCCCGATTTACTTGTTTCTATAACTCTTTAGTTTTCTCCTTCTTCTAATCAGCCTATATGTAGGCTTAAGCTACCTCCCGATCTGCGGTTCATGGAATTAGTTATTATGTTTAGCCTTTCGTGGGAGATGAGGAATATCCATGATACAATCATTTAATAATTCAATTCTTCGTCTATGACCCGGGCTGAATTATTTCTTTTATCTTATACTTGAATCTTCTACGGCTGTATATGCTGCATGTATAAAACTCTAAACTCGTAAGTGCATTCATAATGTAACTAACTCTGGATCATAAATTGAATAATTCCTTTCGTTCCATTTAAGCTTTATTCAAACGTAAGCAATGGCTTTTCCTAGACTTTTTGCCCACTTGTTGCATGCATACTTAGCTTATATAAGTTCTCACACATGCGAAAAACTTTTTTGTGTGCAAATCATATGGTCTCAAATATTACTTTTGGTTTTACTACCCCGCTCATTAGCCATGGTAGGTGCCACTTTCCTTTGTAGTGCATACAATGTTGTTGTGAGACTTGTTATTATAAGACCATTTCCTTTTTAGGTTACTGAGCTTGGGTTAAAGCTTTCTTCTTTACTTTCTCAGCTACTCTTTCATTGTAGTATTTAGGGAGGATTCTCTGACTCTTGTAAAGCCGCAAACTAATTACACTGAATACTTGATTTTTTTTACATTCTTTGTCGCCCATAATTATACGTAGTTTACGCTCTTGTGCTTGTAGGGTCATTTTTTAACTTGATATTTTGACTGTATTCCCAGTGGGACTCTCTTTCATTTCCATAAAACTCATACGATATCTTTAACTACCCCAGCTCCTACATGAGTATTTCTCAAGGTCATGATGTCGTATCTGTGATGCTGAATTTTCCATGTTGGGGTTCATTCTGTTTATCTTACACGATCTATTGATTTGTCTGTTCTCCTCTTGTCTAGCCATAACTAGGCTCTTCCTGAATTAACTAATAACCACTCGTTGGCCCATTCTCATATCCATATTCCACGTCATCTTCCTTGGGTTATTTCCTTTGTCTTGACTTACCTCACGTATTGGATTCTTATCTATCAATAACATCTCGGGAAGGAACCCTTACTTCCTTTCCTTGATGTCATGTTTGCATAATATTCTGGAATCGTAGAATATCTATAGGCTTTGGATAAGTTCAATCTCATTACTTCCTCATTTTTTATCGCATTCTTCCTTTGTCATTCCATAGTTACAAGAACCACTTAAATCTGACTTATTGCCATATCGCTCCATATGCCCCCTTAAGGGAGTACTATGATTTAGAGTTATAAAGATCTACCTATAGATGTTTTAACTTTTTATCTTTGGTGTCTTTTCACATCATCGATGACCCTTACTTGCCTTGCAGTAATGCTTCTGTACCAAAGACAACAAAATTCCTTACCCACGAGGGTGACACTTGGTGTAACTGGCAGATATAGTCTCTTAAACTTGTCTTTGCTCATATTACTTGATTTAGGGAAGCGTATTCCTGAATGACCCTTACCTGAATTCATCATGGATCTTTTTCTATTGTCCATTCTATTATTGCCGGAATGCAATATAAAATGCTCATGATGCTGACTGATATCAAATTTTTCAGTTCCTAATTCATGTTTGGTTTATCTTATTTACTAGTCCATACTGATTTCAATTACTTTTGGTCCTAACTTTTCCTTCTATTAATCACGTTAGAGTCGCGAAGTTATTTCTCGAAATGAGTATGTAACTGTATGACCTATACTCTTTTGTTATCTTAAGGCCCATCACCTTTCGTCTCTTTCTTTATTTGACTATAGGTTCTGTAACACTCTAGAGTTGTCATCCATATATCACATCTCACTTATAAATTTTCCTTATCTCTCTTCTCATTACTCTGCTAATATTTATGCCAATCCCTTTCTTGTGAAAATTTCAACACGACATTCTTTCACTTTTAGATGTCTTTGTTTCATTCATCGGCTCTTCGGGTTGCTCAACGTCCTCGCTCTTCTAGGGACGTGAGTCAGACTAAGGTAATATTTATCCCTTCATGGCTTTCGGTGCCTATATTCTAAATTTTTTTTATCATGCTAGTATTCACATCTAATTGTAATATTCTAGAGTGCACCATCCGGGTGTCTCACAAGGAGATCTATTAGCATATTTGCAATATCCTTTGGAATGTCAGCTCATGCTAACAATCCATCTAACATTTTGGGTTCCTTTAACCCAGTTAGTTTCTGATATCCCGTCCTTCTCTTAGACTATATTTGTTAGGTCCCATAGAGCATAACTTCGATCGGTGTGGCCAAATATAAATACATCTATTGCTGTTGAAGGTAATTCAAAATGCTTGTATCTCCCTTCCTCAATGGTAAATAATGATAATCTTTATTTACTGGATACTTCATACCCTTCTTCACCTTGTTTCTTTTACTTGCTGCAACTTGTGTCTAACTTCCGATTCCGTTATTCCTTTTTACTGTAATAGTGGATAAGTATTATTTCCTAAAATCTCATTATCAAGAACCGTATACCTTTTAGTTCACGCATGATCTGCTAAAGACCTAACATTTACTTACTATAAGCATGATGCAAAGTCTAGTTCCTCTGAATCAACTCTTTCTTATCCATGTCTTTTACCAACCGTCTTTCTGTCTTTCTAGATGTAGGTATTATCTTATTACGAACAAAATAGAAGTTAGGAAATTTGAGTTCTTACAATTGAGCTCTACCACACGATCTAGAGTAAAAAGAAAGAGTGACAACGCTAAATGCCTTGTAGTTTCCTACTTATAAGTGTGGTGCATGACACACCTATAAATATGACTCTACTAGACACGACTTGTAGACTCCCTAGGACATAACTGCTCTGTTATAACTTTTGTCACGACCCAAACCGATGGGCCGCGATGGGCACTCGGTAACTTACTCAACTGAGTATCAACATAACGTATCTTTTTGTGTCATACTATCATTGGTAATTGAGCTAGAGAGGCTATCGTGAGATAAGTAGAATAAACCATGGAGAAATGCTCGACATTGGGCAATCCAACATTTAATCCAAACTTATACATATGACATACGGGCTTATAAGGCCACCATGATCCTTTATACACTCAAAACATAGGCCGATAAGGCCATACAAGAATCCGTATATATATGATATTTGTCTACAAGACTCTAATAATACATAATATTGTAAAGACCGGGACAGAGCCCTACCATACCAAACAATACACATCTAAATAATACTAACCAAACAAGCAACTTCGGAGCGAATGGAGTGCACCAACATCTTCCGCCGAGCTGATCGCCTACTTGGAGGACTCTCAACCTGTATATCGAGGCCTACGGGCATGAAACGCAGCATCCCCAGAAAAAAGGAATGTCAGTACAAATAATGTACCATGTATTTAAGGAATGAAAATCAGTAGAGAATAGACATGAGAGAAATATGGAGTAAAAGACTCGACATGTAAATATTAATAGCTATGTGAAATCCTTTAATATTTAAAAAATCATACATATACATATAAATATCATGTCGTGCATAGTTACATGTGTTCATAATATTATCAAGCCTCTAAGGGCATCCCATCATATCATCTCGGCCACCGTGGAAAAAATCATCAATGTATACCAACTGATCAGGTAGTGGTGCGTATATAACATCGTAACCTTTTTTCTGTATCCCATATAAATATATTATACATATATATGTGTATATAACGCCATCTGGTCATGGGTCAATGTACATGTATAAATGCATGAAATGCATAAGAAATACATTAATAAGATTTTTCGGACTACTATAAAACTCGATATGCGGTTCGGATAAACTTTATCAAATACAGATTTTTTAAGACCCATGAACGGACGATAGAATAATAAGACTTATGGGAGAATAAGAATATACACATCTCTAGCATTTCTAAGAATAAAGTAATTTTGTGGAAGTTATGCATTTGGTTATTTCTTTCGTGTCGTATAGATCATGCCAAAAAGAAAGAAGGGATGGCGTTGACATACCTGAGTCGATTCTCTTGACAATTCGTCTAACACACATTAATTTCGACAAACATGTGATAGCAAGACCGGAGTAGGAAAATATCCGTAAGATATTCTTGAGAAAAGTTGCACAGTATTCCCTTAGAATCTCAAAATCCCATTGTTATTACCTTGTGAAATCTCATACGAATTTTTGTTGAAAATTTCATATGCGCACTTTGTTAATTTGATCACAACCTTTCAAGGTTGTTACTGAAGCAGTACGTTAGAGCCTTTATGGCTTTTCTTGTGAATTCAATCTATTTTGTGAATAAGGCGAGCCTTGGACTTAAGAAGAAACTTTCAATAATTTCTTAAATGATTTCCACCCTTCATATTATAACATGGGTCATTTCCAATTGGCAAGGGGGCTGCCACCTCATACAATATAATTGATGAGTAATATTTCATTATTAAGAATTCCATTATCCAATAATTAATTCCTTAATTAATTGGGTAATATCTCATTATCCAATAATTAATCAATCACCCACACAATTAAGAATTACCTCAAATTACTTAAAATACTACTCGTTTTTACATACCTTATACACCTTACTATCATGGTCATGTGGTACCTTGTATGAAACTATCCCAT
This sequence comes from Nicotiana glauca, assembly GCA_026770625.1. Classification (NCBI taxonomy): domain Eukaryota; kingdom Viridiplantae; phylum Streptophyta; class Magnoliopsida; order Solanales; family Solanaceae; genus Nicotiana; species Nicotiana glauca. Next base: position 146,278 of record MU698577.1, on the reverse strand, counting down.
AAATACTGAGTACTTTAGCTCTTGCCGTATTTTATCCCAACATCCCAAACTTGGACGAAAATTTATTTTCTTTGACTTGCTTCTCATCTCACCGTCACGAATTTACTCATTACTTGTTTGAAATAACCTAATCCTTACAATCTCCAAATAATCTTTCTCTTGGACTAGTGTCAATTACCTTACGACAAATTCAACGTACAATACTATAGGGTGCAACATCGTTGTAATTTAATACTGTGAAGCGTAACATCATCGTAATATAATATCGCGGGATGTAATATCGACGTAATATTGTGGGTCGTAACAAGTATGTTTCCTAAGCCCGCTCTGGAGGCATCACAATATATGATGTACCCCTTGGGTCGTTCAAGAAGAGTCAACAGTGGTGTCTTGGTTAACTTGTCCTTTTATTCTTGGAAACTCTTCTCACAATCATTGGTCCATTGGAATTTTGGTTCCTTAGCCGGCGAAGCCCATGAAGCTGCGTACCTCAGTAGGAGTTATTGGCCTTGACCAATTCTTGACTGCCTCAACCTTTTGACTGTCATCCTTGATACCTTCACCGGAAACTATGTGCCCAAGGAAGTGTGAGCACGTGATTTTTATCCCAAGTAAAAGAATTCCAAAATCAAAATAAATAAATTTTTGTTACAACAATTTGTGACTCGTGTGAGATACCAGTGTTGGTAAATTGGTTGAACAAGAGATAAAAAGGGAATTAATTAGGAAAATATCAAAATAGTAGAATAAATACTAGGAAAATTAAAAATGATAATAAATAAAATATAATAATAATATAATAAGAATAAATAATAAAATACATCTGAAAATAATAAAATAAATACTTTTGAAAATAAATACAAAATCAAAAAATACAAAACAAGAGAAATACTAAAAATACATATATATAAAATTTGGGCCAAAATTAGAGATGGCAATACAAAACCGGACTAGGCCCAGTCTGTTGGCCCAGTCTCGCCAACCCGGTCTCTCAACCAAACGACACCGTTCTGGCCTGATAAGATCTGGACCGTTGATTCAGCTAATCAACGGATCAGATGGAACGGTCTTTGATTAATTCAAACGACGTCGTATCAGATAATTGATCGCAGCCGTCCGTCTCGATTGATCAAACGGACGAGACATAGCCTTACTTAGAAGAAACGACGACGTCGTGATTTATTTAATCTCGACCGTCTAATTCTCATAATCCAACGGTCGAGAACTGAAGGAACTTATACATGTATATATCACGTATCTCTATAGGTTTAGAGACAAAACCTCTCATCTTCCTCGTCTTCATGGAACAGCCTCGCCGGACTGTCTCGCCGGCGGGAAACGCTACCTACGCCAATGACCTCCATATTAAAACCATAGAAAGCCCGGACCATCCCCTTTCCATT
>MU698577.1:96360-141774 GCA_026770625.1 Nicotiana glauca | reverse complement strand
TTAAATTGGAAAAACTCTTTTTATGCTTATATATCCCTTTCGCCGGGGTGTAATCGCCGTAAAAAGAGGTGTGACAGGAAGCCCGCTAGTCTAACCAGAACTCGCACTTGAAAAAATTGATGTATAACTTGGGGTCCTAGAGTGTGTGTAGGACCTCTCTCAAGTGCTCTTCATGCTATGATTTCGATCGGGAGTACACCAGTATATCTTCTATGAATACGATCAGAAAGATATCCAAGAATGACCTGAATACTCGATTCATCAGATCAAGGACACTGGTGTATTAGTTAGGACAATGTACAAAAGGAACTCATAATGGACATATCTGGTTTGAATGGCTATCCTCGGAACATATTCTTCCTTGATCCTTAGCCGATGACACCATGATCTGAGTTCGATAATTGAATGAAACTTAGCTCCTTGCAATAGATTGAACAAATCATCAATCCTTGGAAATGGATACTTGTTCTTGATGGTCACTTTGTTCAGCTATTGATAATGGATACGCATCCTTAGAAAACTACCTTTATTTCGAACAAATAACACTGGGGCTCCCTACGGAGAAGCATTGAGTCGAATGAAGCCCTTATAAAGGAGGTCCTTCAACTGCTCTTTTGATTCTTTCAAATCGGTAGGGGCCATCCAGTATGTAGGAATAGATATTGCCTGGATGTCGGGTGGTACATCAATAGTAAACTTAATCTCCCTTTCGGAAAGGATACGCAAGAGCTTATCCAAGAATATATCGGGAAATTTACTAATGACTGGAATTGACTTTAAGGTGGGAGGATTCGCCTCTGCGTCATGCACTCGTAACAAATGGTAAGAACACCTTTTTGTTATCATCTTTCAAACCTTAAGGTAAGAAATAAATGCCCCTTTTGGCTTCCACATCGCTCTTCCATTCGATAACGAGCTCTCCCAAAAAGTTAAAGCGAACAACTTTCTTCCAACCATGGGACTAAGTATCTCAATTCATTCCGAAACATCCCCCAAACCTATCCAGCCATCCCGATAAGTCACATAACCACAGGTGAACATAGAATAAGAGAAAAATAGGGGAACAAGGCTATAATACACTAGATGATTAGTTGAGTTGTCACATTCTCCCCCTCTATATTCTTTTATCTCTACTTTCAAACTTGTCGATCCAAAATGGCCATTGACTCCACAACATAAGTCAAATATCTATTTAACGGAACCATGCTTAAGTCCAAAACATGAGACAAATCACCGTAATACCTCATGAACATGGAACCATGAAATACTGGGTGAACACCTTATATTCTAGGAAGTAATGCAAGCTTGTAGGGCACCTCTACAATTCTCTCACGCCCCTAAAAAGGGAAAATATACCGAGAGCTAAACTTGCCCTTCTTTCCGAACCTCATCGCACCCTTCATGGGCGATACTCTTAGCAGTACCTTCTGTCTCACCATATATGGATCATTACAAACTTTTCGATCAGCGTAACGTTTCTGTCTAGACTATGCCGTGCGAAGCTGATCATGAATCAACTTAACCTTTTCCAATCAATCTTGAAGCAGATCCGTGCCATACAACCTAGCCTCCCCTGGACCAAACCATCTAACTAATGATCGACACCGCCTCTTATATAAGGCCTCATAAGGAGCCACGAGAATACTCGATTGGTAGTTGTTACTGTAGGCACACTCAGTAAGTGGTAGAAACTGATCCCAAGAACCCCGAAATCCACAACACAGGCGCGTAACATATCTTCCAAAATCTAAATTATGCCATTGGACTGTCCGTCCGTCTAAGGGTGGAATGATGTGCTTAAAATAGCCCACATGCCCAACTTTTGCTGCACTGCCCTCAAACATTGCGATGTGAACTGCATGCCCCATTTAGAAATAATAGACACACCATGAAGACGAACAATCTCATAAATACAGATCTCAACAAGCTGCTCCGAAGAATAGGGAGTCACAACTGGAATTCAATGTGCGGACTTAGTCAACCGGTCCACAATCTTCCAAATAGAATCGAATTTCTTCAAAGTTCGTGAGAGCCTAACAACGATGTACATGGTAACACACTCCCATTTAAAATGAGGAATTTCAAGTCTATGAAGCAAATCACCCGACCTTTGATGCTCGTAATTCACCTGCTGACAGTTCGAGTAATGAGACACATAATCCACTATATATTTCTTCATTATCCTCCACCAATAATGCTGCCTAAAGTCCTGATACATCTCCGCGGCACCTGGATGAACGGAATACCTCGAACTGTGGGCCTCCACAAAAATCAACTCATGTAACCCATCCATTTTGGGCACACAAATCCGACCCTGCATCCCCAACACCCGATCATCTCCAAAAGAAACCTCCTTGACATCATTGTGTCGCACCGTGTCCTTAAGGAAAAATAAGAGGGGGTCATAATACTGACGGTCTCTGATGCACTCAAACAAAGAAGACCGAGAAACCACACAAGCTAGAACCCATTTAGGCTTCGAAACATCTAACATCATGAACTGATAGGCCAAGGACTTAACATCTGATCTAGCCATCTTGTACCAATAGAAATATATGCAAGGCTACCCATACTCATTGCCTTTCTAATCAAGGCATCAGTCACCACGTTGTCCTTCCCGAGTTGATACGAAATGGTGATATCATAGTCTTTTAACAGCTCCAACCATCTCCGCTATTTAAAATTTAGATCCTTTTGCTTAAACAAGTGTTGCAAACTCGAGTGATCTGTAAATACCTCACAAGACACGTCGTAGATATAATGCCTTAAATCTTTAATGCATAAATAATGGCCGCCAACTCTAAATTATGAACGTGGTAGTTCTTCTCATGAAGAATACGCAATCACCCTACCGACCTGCATCAAGACAAACACAATACCAATTTGAGAAATATTACAATTCACTACATAATAAACCGATGATGAAGGTAGAACTAGAATAGGAGCTGTAGTTACGGCAGACAGGACGTTCTAAAATCTCCCTTCACACTCATCAGTCCACCTAAAAGGGCACCCTTCTAGGTCAATCTAGCCAAAGGTGCAACAATGGATGTGAAACCCTCCGCAAATCGGTGATAATATTTGGCCAAGGCAAGAAAACTCCAAATCTCCATGGATGAAGACGGTCTTGGCCAATTCTGAACTACCTCAATATTCTTCGGATCTACCTTGATACCCTCACAGGTCAAGTGCCCCTAAGAAGACCATATAATCAAGCCAAAACTCACACTTGAAGAGTTTAGCATAAAACTTCTTCTGCCTCAATGCCTGTAGTAAAATCCTCATATGCTATGCATTCTCATTCTGGCTACGTGAGTATACTATTATATTATCAATGAATATTATGACAAAAGAATCAAGATATGGCTGAAATACACTGTTCGTGATATGAATAAATGTTTTGGGGGCATTGTTCATCTGAAAAGATATCGCAAGTTCCCTGAACTTAGTCAAATAAGTCATCAACGTATGGTAAGGGATACTTGTTCTTAATTGTATCTTTGTTCAACTGCCTATAATCAATGCACATCCGCATAGTAACATCCTTCTTCTTCACAAACAGAATTGGTACACCCAAGTAAACATATTAGGTCTAATGAATCCCTTATCATGTTGCTCCTGGAGCTATTCTTTCAATTCCTTCAACTCTACTAGTGTCATACGATACAGAGGAATATATATAATTTTAGTGCGTAACACCAAGTCAATACTAAATCAATGTCCCTATCAGGTGGCATGCTTGGCAGTTCTCCAATAAACACACCTAGAAAGTCTCTCAGTGTCGGAACGAACTCAATAGTAGGAGTATCAACACCAACATCCCTCACAAAGGCAAAATATGCCAAACATCCATTCCCAACCATCCGTTGGGCCTTCAAATATGAAATCACTTTATTGGGAGCATAGTCTAGAGAACCTATCCACTAAAACTTTGATAACCCCGACATAGATAATGTCATAGTTTTATCATGACATGGTGACAATAAATACAAGCCTAAACTCACATCAAAATCAACCATACTAAGCAGTAAAAGATCAAATCTCGTTTCTAACTCGCCAATATTAACCACAAACGATCGATACACATAGTCTATAATAATAGAATCACCCACCGGCATAGATACATTAACATGTGTAGATAAGGAATCATGGGACATCTCTAAATAACGAGCAAAGCACGATGATACATATAAATAAAGTCAAATAATATAGAAGCATCTCTATGGCACACTGAAAAAATATATGTGATCATGGGATCAGAGACACGTGCCTTTGGTCTAGCTAAAATTACGTAGCAACAGACCTGGTCATCACCTGATCGACCTCCCTCTCTAGGGCAGCCTCGAGATAACTAGGCCCCACCTCGAGCTGGATGTGCTGGTGGTGTAGCTGTTGGTGCTAGAATCATGGGTTGAGCTGTCTATTGTGGAACCTTACTCAATTGTCTAGTGAAATCTCTCTTGAAATTACTTAAGTCTCTGCACTCATAGCAACCCCTGCTTACGGGTTGTTGACCCTAATAACCCAAAGAACTACTTGTGGAAACCTGGAAAGATAAAGCATGGTAAGAACTCCATGTTGGTAATACACTGAATGATGACTGACCCGAACAAACACCATACAAACCATGGCTAGCTGATGAATAATGATGAACCGAATGAGCCATCTAAGCAGACCTATAATAGTGACCACTGCTGTGATGGGACTGTTCTCCAGAAGAGGCACTACTGAAACCACCTAAACTACGAGGACTCTCTCTCTCGTCATGTTCCTGACTTTGAACCTACTCTAGGTATCTAGTAATATTAACCACCTCGTCAAACCGTGCACCCAACGCAATCTCTTGATCCATAATGAAAACATAATCCATAGTTGAGGCCATAGATGAACCTCCTAATCCTCTCCCTCTCAGTGGGAACCAGCAATACAGCGTGATGAGCCAACTCTAAAAATCTCATCTCATACTAAGTCCCTAACATACCCCCATGGTGTAGCTACTCAAACTGCCTAAGCAACACTTCTCTGCAAGTCTATATAACAAAGTTCTTTAAGAAGAGAATTGAGAACTCATGTCACGCAAGTGTTGCAACGCTGGTTGGCCTTCTCAACTCATAGGACTCCCACCATCTATAGGCTGCCCCCATTAACTAAAAAGTAGTAAATGAAACTCCATAGGTCTCCAAAATATCCATCATGCGAAGAATCCGTTGGCACTTGTCTATGATATTCTGAGCATCCTCTAACTCTGCCCCACTAAATTTTCGAGGTTCGAGCCTCCCAAACCACTCTACCCTCTTTTTCTCCTTGTCACTCATAAGTGATCCAACTTGGGCCCGAGTAGTTGTAACCGAATGGGCTGGTAGTACCCTTGGTGTCTGGAGTCCCTAAGATACTAGCTCTGGAGTATGAGCGGTGGGAGTTTGAGCACCTCCCCTATCCAGAGAAGTGACTGGTGCAGCAGAAAACGAAACCGCCTGAGCAAGGCTTGTTCATATAGTCAATATATTGGCCAAAGCCTCCTGGAGGCCTAAAATAACAATGGGAATAACTCGTGCCTAAGCTGGTTTCACTAGCTCAACAACATCTAGTATTTGCTCCTCAGCTTGAGCAACTGGTGGTTCTAGAAGTACTCCTCTAGCTGCAGTAGAAGTCGTACCTCTCCGTCTACCACGACCCTAGCTGGTGGTACTAGTAGCCGTCCGCCTGATCCATTTGCACTTGTCCTCACCATCTGTGAGAGAATAGAGTAATAAAAGTGTAGTTTCCGGAATTAGCAAATCTGCATGACAATAATACAAGAAAGTGAAGTTTCCTAACGGTTTTTTAGCCTCTCAAAGATAAGTACATACGTCTTAGTACCGATCAACAAGAATCTATTGACTTGCTCATGCCTCGTTAGACCTAAGTAACCTAGTGCTCTAATACCAACTTGTCATGACCCATAATCCCAAATTGTTGTGATGGCGCCTAACCCGCTTACTAGGCAAGCCAAAAATCATATAACAACTAAACATATGAATGAAACGAGTTTAATAAACTCAACAATTGATAATCTCATAAATATATTATAAAGTAGTTGAAACTCTACTACAACCATCTCAAAATCAGGTGTCAACGAGTATACGAGCTATAAGTATCGACATAGTCTAGATTTCCAGTATAACTGTCTGAGTAATAGAACAATACTGAATAAGATTAATAGAATGAGAGTCAAGGTTTGCAGGCATTATAGCAGCTACCTCAATATCTCCGAGCAGATACTAGATATAACAATCGCCACGTCCAGAAGTACCTAGATATGCACACGAAGTTCATAGTGTGGTATGAGTATAATATACCAAATGTACTCTATAAGTAACAAAGCTAACCTTGATTAGGAAAAAGAAGCACAAATTATAAATGATGCTAGCTATCACCTGTACAGTTTCATCTTTTTAACAGGTACAGAGAAGTAATGAAATCATATTGCAGAGCATAAGAAGAAACATTTGTGTGTGTATGTGTATAGTTTCTCAAATACTCTACTAAGTCAATATCCAGGATAAAGAGGTGATATGTAGTTAAATCAGGTAAATAATCATGAAAATTGCAACTAAATATTAGATGAAAAATCCAAACACCACTAGCAAGATTTCCTCAACATTTTCTATGCCATTCCAAACCACTGATTAGATTTACTCAATATACACGTATGCACCATTAAGAGAGAAACATAAGAGGGTGACCCTATGGGGATGGATCCTTATCCACACGCAAGCACAACTAATTCAGCATGCTACGTACATACGGTCAACATCAGGGAAGACCAATTTTAAGGCTTCTACGGCGTTCCAATACCGACCTCAACGGGCTCCAAGCATAGGCTAAGACTCGGCCTCGAAACACTTTCTTTGAGAGGGTATATCGAACGCTAATCATAGCATACCTCGAGGCAGCATAAATCGACGATCGTCATGGAAAGGTAGGAAAGCTCACAAGACCATGTTATTAGATCTGACCAGGTCTGCAAGAATAGTACAAATCCATACTAAGCCATCACATATATGTATCAATGGCATTTCAACATAATTATTAGACCTGTGAAATGTTAGGATCCTCCCTCCTATAAAAAGGGGACCTTTGTCATCTTCTAAGGGCATTCAGATCATTATGGAATACAACACATTGAGTAATACAACATTCTCTTATCATTGCTTAAACAATTGTTCTACATATTTATAGCTTATTCCTTCATTGTTCATTTATTATTCTTCAATTATTGCTCATAGTTAACCGCAAAAGGCCATTTTGAGTCCCTCATTATCATTGATTCTTCATTAATTGTTCACTGCTACTATCCCTATCTAGACCTCGAGGCCCTGCTCCAGCCAACTCGAGGCTCAGCCTTGTAACAATATTGGTTTGTATTTCTTATTTCTTTACTTACACTTAACACATATTTCGTAACAACTAGTATTAAACTAAATTACGTATTTTTAGAACCACAAAATCAAATATAATTATCAATACCATTTTCAAGGTAAACAGTTTGGCGCCCAGCATGGGGCTAACAATTGTAGTGATTGTTTTAGTGCTAGTTTTTTGAAAACACAAGTTATTCTTCAAACTTTTTATTTTCCAAGAATCTATGATTTCGGGTAAAAAAAAATGTCTAATTCAGGAAATACAGACGAAAATAATGGTATTGGGCTTCACAGAGAGAATAGTGCAGATGCTGGTACACCATCGCAAAACCCAGGGGTGGCTCTAGCAGATGCCAGTGTGCCACCGCAATACCCAAGGGTGGCACCAACATAAATCCCCATCGACATAAACTCACGCAATGCTGTGCATATGTGAGCTCTCATACCAACAAAAGTGTGTGCGGGAAGGTAAGAGAAGTTAGCCTTCATGTAATGTTTGAGATGTTGCTAGAACAACAAGTGGCTAACGCTCAGCTACAAGTCAAACAAAAAACTCCAAGCATAGCAGCACCGAAAGCGGCTCATCGAGTTGAGCAGGAACTGGAGAGATCGAGTAACAACGGGTCAGCAACAGACCCAACTATTATGAACATGCTTGAGGATATCACCAAAAGAATTGAATCAGGAGAACAAAAGATAGAGGATAACGATAAAAGGGCGGAGACTTACAACTCGAGGGTCGATTAGATTCCGCGCGCGCTCTCAATTCTTAAGGGCGTAGATTCAAAGAAGTTCATACAGGAACCATTACCTATGAGTGCGGATCTGAAGCCCATTTCGAAGAAATTCAGAATGCCCGATGTCCCGAAATATAACCGGACCAGGGACCCCAATGAGCACATCACCGCTTTTACTTGCGCTGTAAAAAGAGATGAGTTAAGGGATGACGAATTTGAGTTTGTCCTGTTAAAGAAATTTAGAGAAACGATGTCGAAGGGGGCCATGATGTGGTATCATAACCAGCCGCCAAATTCAATAGATTCATTTTACATCTTGGCAGATTCTTTTATAAGGGCACACGCTAGTGCCATCAAGGTCGCCATCAGGAAGTCCAATGTCTTCAAAATCAAACAAAGGGAGAACGAGATGATAAGGAAATTAGAGTCTCATTTTTAGATGGAGCGAATGGAATTACCACAAGTCTCCAATGAGTAGGCAGTACGGGCCTTCACCCAATGCTTGAATGAACGTAGCTCGGTAGCTTCTATGTAGTTAAAACAAAATTTAATTGAATATCATGCCGTGACCTGGGCGGATGTACAAAACTGGTTCCAATCAAAGATCAGGGTCGAAGACGACCAATTAATAGCCCCCTCGGGCTCAGTATATCCTAGCATGCTCTTTCCAAATGAGCGAAGGTTTACATAAAGGGAGTCGAGACCAAACAAGGAAAGATACCAGCGGTAAGTAGAAGATCCAAGAAACACCCCGAGGCATAATACATCTCGAGGTGATCGAAGGATAGATCGAGGTTAAAATTTCTAGGGACACATGTGTAAAGCCAAGTTTGATAGGCACACTGGACTAGAGGCACCCTGGCTATCTGAGTACAACTTCAACGTCGATGTCTTGGGCATCGTATCGGCCATAGGTAGCATCAAAGATACCAGTTGGCCAAACCCGTACTATAAGACCCTTCACACAAGAACTCTAAATTGATGTGTAAATATCACGTCACTCACAGTCATAGGACTTAGGACCGCAGGGAGTTTCGGGAAGAGGTAGCCCGACTGATCAGCGAAGGGCATCTTCAAGAATTCCTCAGTGACCTAGCTAAATACCAATTTTCGGGAAAGAGAGGCAAATAGGAAGAACGAACTGGAAGAACCACAACACGTCATTCACATGACCATTGGAGGGGTTGAAACCCCACAAAGACCCGTTGTCAAACGGACAACATTATCCATAACAAGAGAATAACGAACTCGGAATTACATACCAGAGGATGCTCTCACATTTAGTGAAGAGGGCATCGAGACCTTATCTCGGCCTCACAATGACGCACTGATAATTTCTTTTCTTTTGAATGAATTTCAAATTAAACGTGTGATCGTGGATCAAGGTAGCTCGGCCAACATAATCAGGTCGAGGGTGGTAGAGCAACTCGGACTGCTTGACCAGATCGTACCCACCTCTAGAGTTCTCAATGGATTTAACATGTCAAGCTAGACGACAAAAGGGGAGATTATCCTCCCGGTGAACATAGCCGGTACAATCAAAGATACCAAGTTTCATGTCGTCGAAGGTGACATGAGATACAATGCCTTACTTGGAAGGCTGTGGATAGATAGTATGAGGGAAGTAACCATCAAGCCTCCATCAAATAATGAAATTTCCAACCAAGGATGGAGTAAAAGTAGTTTACGGGGAGCAACATATAGCAAGAGAGATGTTTGCGGTGCACAATATGGCACCAGCATCGATGTACCCTACATCAAAAAAGCCAAAAGATGAGTAGAAAATTAGGTAGCAACCACAACCGACATTTTCGGCCACATCCAAAAGAGAGAATAAAGGACCGTCCCGCATCCCCTAAGCAAGCAATATCATTGCTAAGGTATAACCCTCTCCCTTTTCATTTATTTTTTATACTGACTTATTATAAGTGTTCGATTGAGAGGAATCGAAGCGCCCTCCTGCTCGAAGACCTTGGGTTTTAAAGCATGTGTTGAACTTTTTTTTCCCTTAGACCGGATTTTATCGCGAGCGTGTTTTACCGGCGAGTTTTTAACGAGGCAACATATATATGCTACATAAGGAAAACTCATCAAGTATTCAAGGCTTTTCTTCGATCAAACTCAGTTACTGGGGGCCATCATCCCAGGAGGTCTCCCCTTTGAAAAAACCGAAATATGCCTGGGAGGACCTCGATAGGAGGATGTTGTATTGAGCCAAACAGTCAAATGAACCGTGTTCATGTAGAGTAGTCGAGCCTCCAAAGGCAAAAAACATGTACGCATATATCATGTAATTGAGGAAGCCCCTTTTATGGTCAAAACACTTTGTGCCTCAAGAAGTTCACAACACTCGGGGACTGTCATCAACAATCAGTTCATCAGGTCATCAAAAACTCGAATTCGTAAGAACTCGATCAGACAACTTCGAACTCATAAGTCCTCAGTGAGGCAACATCAAATATATAAGACCTCGACAAGGAATGACCGAGCTCATAAGACCACAATGAGGCGATACCGAGCTTATAAGACCGCAACGAGGCATACTCAAATTTATAAGACCTTAAAAAGGCATAACCCCGATATTAAGGCCAAGGCTATATATCGAACTTATAAGACCCATCAAAAGGCATACCCTCGATATAAACTCCATGTTCACCACACACGGGGACCAAAGCCTTTGGCCAAAATAAAGACTACGATCGAACTAAAAGTCTACGACCGAATTAACGCGTCTTAGAGACGTCTAACTACCGCCATGAAACTAAAGGCTTCCAAATACTTCGAAAAAACTGGTTAATCAGGCTACCCTCTGCATAAGCAAAAGAAGCTTCGATAATATCAGCCCTGAACAATAAAAAAGGTTTCAAAAATAATTAGTCTTCGACAAAAAGTTTTTAAGAACTCAACCTACGAGCAAATCTCCCGAGGTACTCATTTATCGTCACATATCGACTCGTAATCGAGGTTCTCCTTTGAGCCGTCGAAGAGTCAGACGAACATAAAATCTGCCAAGGCATAATCAAAACTTCAAAAGTCTTTAGCCAAAATGAGGGAAAACTATGGCCATATTAGAGGTCCCATCGACCCAATCTAAAAAGAGACTAAGTGCTAACGCATAAGAGCCTAAGGGATAGCCTAAGGAGACTAAGGGCCAATGTGTAAGAGCCTAAGGGCCAGCGCTGAAAACCTATGTGTCAATGATCCCGAGTCAAAATTTGACTTGAGGATCGAACACCGAATGGTCAACTATTATCAATCACTCATCAAGCATAAAAACCTAAGGGGTTTATATCATAAGTCCAACACACCGAACTGGTTATCTACAAGCATCAAAGTTTATTCCAAAAAGTCAAAGGGAAAATAAGAAATTCCAAAAAGCAAAAATTATATATGTGTATATGGTAAAATCGGAGGGTACAATTTTTCATAGTTACGACGTCTCGAAGACTCAAAACCACGATCGGTTTTTATCCCCCGAGGCCCATCGACGCTCGACCTTGGAGCAGTATGGAATGACGGTTACGGGGAGAAAGTGGGGAGTTCCCTAGGTGTGTAGCTGGAGCTGACAAAGTCTGTCAGGCTAGTTTGAACCCGCATCATGGTATTAACTAACTGTCCCATCTCCATATCTTTGTAATAAATGCATTTGTACTATGTTGGGATCTCCCCACCAATATAATGGATATCCCTATCATTTTGTACGGTGGTTTCTAAATACTAAGAAACACTCAAACATTCTCTCTGCTCTTTAACATATTCTCTTGAGTTCAATTCTTCATTTATTGCTTATATTTGTTGTGTTCTACTTATTGTTCTTTATTTTATTGCTAATTATTTACCATAAAGAGTCGTTACTAATATTATTACAACGGTTAGTCATCTACCGACTACCCATGATAGCTCCCAACCGAGCATCAGACTCGACCCCGAGGCCCCCGAATAGGCAAGCTCGAGTCCCCGATTGGCAATTATTCGGTTTGGTTATCACCTTTATCTTAAGCTCTTATCTCCTTTCTATGTCTTTCACAAAGCATCAACATCCTAAAAATTAGAATAAAAATAGATCACATATTTTTAGAATCCCATAATCAAATTAATTGTTATTACCATTTTCACGGTAAAAAGTTTTCCGCCCACCGTGGGGCTAAAAATATTAGTGATTATTTTCTTGCTAGTTTCACTACACAACACATGTTATCTTTCCCACTTTTTCTTGCCCAAGATCTTTGATTTCAGGTCAAAATGTCTGATTTAGTGAACAACAATCTTGAGAACTGTGGAGAAAATGGTATGGATGTTCTAGGTGTTGGTGTAATACCACGAAACCGTGAGAATGCACTAGAGCCAATGCTCGTGTAGGCGGTCTCACGCGACACCCAACACGTCGATATAAGCTCTCACACTAACAAGAGTGTGCACCAAAGAGACCAATATGAAGCTCAGAAAACCCCAACTAGGAAGAACGGGAGGTTAGCCGTCACATTATTTTTGAAATGTTACAGGTACAACAGCTGGCAATTGCTCTGCTGCAAAGTCACCAGAAAACTCACAGCACAGTAGCACCAGGGAAAACTCCCACAGCCGAACAGGTACCGGAGAGGTCAACCACAATGGGTTGGGATCCGGCCCTGCCATCATAAAGATGCTCGAGGAGGATCGAATCTAGCGAGAAAAAGATAGAAGCCAATGACAAGAAAGTAGAGACCTACTTCTAGGGTCGATCAAATCCCGGGGGCACCCCTAATCATAAAAGGGGAAGAGTCAAAGATGTTCGTGCAAATGCCATTCACACAGGAAGTGGCCCCGAAGTCCATTCCAAAGAAGTTCAGAATGTCATACCTTCCAAACTATAACAGAACCTTGGACCCCAATGAGCATGTTACCGCCTACACTTGCGTAGTGAAGGGCAATGACCTAAAGGACGACAAGATCGAATCTGCCTTGCTAAAATGTTGGTAGAAACACTCTCGAAAGGGGCCATGATGTGGTATCTCAAGCTAGATCCTAACTCCATAGACTCGTTTGCCATGCTTGCAGATTCTTTAATAAAGGCACATGCCGATGCCATTAAAGTAGCAACAAGGAAATCTGACATCTTCAAGATCAAGCAGAGGGAGAATGAGATGCGGTGAGAGTTCGTATCTCGCTTTCAAATGGAATGTATGGAACTACCACGTGTCTTCGCGATTGGGCAGTGCAGGCCTTCACTCAATGTCTGAATGAACAAAGCTCAGTGGCTTCGAAGCAGCTAAAATAGAACCTAGTCGAGTATCCCGCCATCACCTGATTGGACGTCCATAACTGATACCTGCCAAAGATCAAGGTCGAAGACGACCAGCTAGGAGCCCCCTCGGGCTCGGTATATCCCAATAGGGTTTTGGCAAAGGAGGAAAAATCAAGTAAGGAAAGATACCAAACCTATACCGAAGATAAAAGAAATACCCTGAGGCGTAACATACCCAGCAATTATCGAAGTATAGACTGAGGCCAAAATCTACAGAGACTTGTCAACAGTGCTGGGATTGACAGGTACACAGGGCCGACAGAGGTACCTCGCTTGTCAAAATACAACTTCAACATCAACGTATCAAACATCGTGTTCGCCACATTAAGATCAGAGACACCAGATGGCCAAGGCTTGTACAATCAGATCCTTCATAGAGGAACCATAACTTAGTTTGAAAATTTCATAACACACACGGTCATAGGATGGAAGGTTTTCGACAACTTCGGGAAGAGATAGCCCGAGTGCTCAGCAAACCTCACCTCCAGGAATTCCTCAGTGATCGAGCCAAAAAATAGTTCCGAGAAAAAGAGGCAACAAAAAAAAACCAAGCAAATGAGCTGCAACATGTAACCCATATGATCTTTTAAGGCATCGGTGCCCTGCGGGAACCCACAGTCATTAGAACAAAGAAAATCCCTCAACAGGGAAAGTCAAACTCGAGGCTCTATCCCAGCCCCATATAGGCACATTGGTAACTTCTTTTCTTGTTCACACATTTCGAATTAAAATATGTACTCATGGGTCTAGGTAGCTCAACCAATATTATCAGATTGAAGGTGATAGAGCAGATCAGGCTGCTTGACTAAATTATGACCGCCTTTCGAAGTCCGTCAATGTGGACTCAACACGGTGAACAGAACAACAAAATGGGGACCGCCATACCAGTCAATATGGCCGGCACAACCCAAAACATCAATATCTATACCATCAAAGGGGTTGAAGGATAAACAAACAGTGAAATAGAGACCACGCGGCATGTTCTTGGCTGTACCCGAATGAACAAAGTAGAGGACCATACCGCATCCTTATCATAAGCGACCGCAACATATCAAGGTTCGAAACACCACCGATACATTCTACACTAAGGTATGACCGTCTCCTTTTTCTTTCAATTACACTCTACACCAACCTTAGTGTAGGTATCCGATCGAAACTGCCAAAACATTCTCCAGCTCAAAGACCTTAAGGTTTTAAAGCATCCATTGCACTCTTTTCCTTAGACCCACTTTTTGTCTTGAAAAAGGTTATACCAGCAAGGTTTTTAACGAGGCAACATCTATATGCTACATAAGGAATACCCAACAAGTATTCGAGGCTTCTTTTGAAATCAACTTCAAATACTGGGGGCCATCCCCCTGGAAGGTCACCTACTCGGAGAAGCGAAGACACGCCAAGTGGGGGATCCATAATTAAATAATGTACCGGGTCGAACGGTTGAATGAACCGTGTCCGTATAGAATAATCGGGCCCTTAACAACAAAGACATGAATACTTGTACCAAGTAATCAAAGAATACTTCCCAAAGCATTTCACGTTTCAAGGAAACTTGATATTTTTTGCAAAAAATGGCTTTAGAGACAAAAATGTCCCGAATACTCGGGGATTGGCATCAACAACTCAAAACAATGTGACACTCGGGTTGGAGCTCCTAACTCGTAAGACCTCAATGAGGCAACATCAAGATCACAAAATAGCTCCAGAGCCAAAAAAAATATCCCAAACACTCAGGGGCTGGCATCAAAAACTCAAGGCCACATGACCTTCGGGTCGGAAACTCCAAAATCATAAGCCCTTAATGAGGCAATGCCATGTTTACAAGTAATGGCTCCCAAGCCAAGGAACCCTCGATGACTCGGGAACTGTCGCCAATCACCACTTATCAAAAACCCGAGGGCATAAGAGCCCAAACGGGCAGACTAGGTCTCATAAGACCTATATAAGGCAACAACAGTATCTATAAGACCTCAAGCAAGGCAAGAACCACACCTGTACCAAGTATCCAAAATTATAAGACCTCAAAGGCATATAAAACTTGTAAGACCCTACAAAAGGCATAAACTAGATCTCAAAGTTTCGGCTATATATCGAACATGTAAGACCCCTAAAAATGCATACCCTCGATAAAGACGCCGAAACTACTTCACTCGGGACATAATGGCTCTGGCCATACACAAATAACTATGGTCGCAAGGCTGTACTAGCCAAACTAACAAGAATCGGTGATGCCCGACCGTCGTTATAAAATCACAAGCCTTCAATTACTTTGAATATACTTCAGAGAGAACCACTTAAGTAGGCTACCCCTGACATAGGCAAAAGAGCTTCGAGATACTCAACCTCCGAGCCAAACCTTCCGAGGTGCTCGATTATGTCCATATAACGACTTGCAATTAAGATTTTGTATTAAACCGTCGAAGATTGAGGCAAACACTATTTCAAAAACCCCTTATCAAGGGAAAAATAAAGCCTTTATAAATGGTCACATCGCTCCAAGGCGTAAGAGCCACTGTTCCTAGGCCACACATAAAAGGTCACATTAACCCAAAGCGTGACAGCCTTAGTCGCCAGCACATACAAAAGGTCGTATCGACCCAACACATAAGAGCCTAAGGACCATCTCTAAATTTAAAAACTTGACGGTCGAATGAGCTCGAGTCAAAACCCAATTCGAAAACTGAACCCAAAACATTTAACTAAATCTGCCTAAGAGCAAAAGCGTAACAGCCACTATTGCCAACACATACAAAAGGTCGTACTGACCCAACGCATAAGAGCATGAGGGCCAACTCTAAATTCAAAAACTTGAGGGTCGAATTAGCTCGAGTCAAAACCTGATTCGAAGACTGAACCCGAAACAATTAACTAAATCTACCTAAGAGCAAAAGCATAAGAGTCACTTTCGCCAGCACATACAAAATGTCGTACCGACCCAACGCGTAAGAGCCTAAGGGACAGCTCTAAATTCAAAAACTCGAGGGTCGAATGAGCTCGAGTCGAAACCCGATTTGGAGACTGAACCCAAAACAATTAACTAAATCTACCCAAGAGCAAAAAGTGTAAGAGCCATTGTCGCCGACGTATACTAAAAGGTCGCATGGGCCAAGCGCATAAGAGCTTACGGGACAGCCTAATGAGCCCGACGGCCATACCCCAAATATAAGCATTCCTCTCAACTCAAAGACCGGTTCACCTAGCTAAATCAAGGCAAAAAGAAATGTGGGGAGAAATAAAACCGCGAGATTTCTTCTTTATACATACATGCGAAAAACTACAAGCTCCATTTATACCATACTTTGAAAGTAATAAGTATAGAATCAGAAATGAAAATCTACGTCCCCATTAGGGACTATGGCCCATTGGCCCCATCCTCGCTATCCTCGGTGTCAGACAGAAGTGACCTAGCGCCTCGTTCATCCACCTTCGCCCGCTTTACCTATCCCGAGAGGTCAAATCCCCTAGCATGGATCTCCTCGAGGGTTTCCCTTCGAGACTTACACCGAGTATATTCTTTTTTTCCTACCCTCGTGGTGGATAATCCTTCTCAGCTCAGCTTGAGCATCAGCAGCATCCGTTAAATAGACTTCCACTTTCTGGTCCGCCTTAGTTGGCTCATTACAGCTTTAGCCTGGGCGTCCACAACCTCAGCCTTTATCTTCAAAAGCTTAGATTCAATCTTCGTAATAATATCTATTCTAACCATGCTATTATCATGAGAAAAGTGAAGTTGAACCTCAAAGGTAGAGGTTTTACCCAGAGCACCCTTCTCCGCCAAAGCCTGTGTGTCTGCCTAAGCCTATAACTCATCATACTCGTGCTTGGATTGGCCAACTTTGTTCTGAAGATGCTCCAGGTCCTCCATCTTTTTCTGCAACTAAAATAAACAAAATGTGAGCCTCAAGAGCTAGAAGGAGGAACACATACTCCTCGGAAAAAAATTACATGACCCTTCAAGTAGATCTCATAATTCAAGCTCTGACTTGCCACATACCGTAAGCATGCCAACTCGACTTCCCTTTTGTCGCAAAGGAGCTGAAGGGATTTATCCCCATCCAAAGCCTTCCACAAACTTTCCTCACGACGAAGCAGCTCAGACCTAAGCTTGTTGAAAGCCTGCAAAAGAAAACACAATAAGAAAGGGAAGGCATGAAACTCAAATGGTCTATGCCAAGACTGACCACAGGTGAAGCCGCTGATCTTCCTCGAAAGTCGAGCGCACATCTGCTAGTATGGCTCCCTCAGCCACAGAAGAGCTGACCTCGTCTAGGATCAGTTACCTGGTATATACGATCCCATGTTTCGTGTATCCTTCGAAGTACCTTCGATGGAAAAAGAAGACGGCAGCAAAGGAGATACCATCTTTCCAAAACCCGAAATTATGGGTGAAGCAGGCTCAGTCAATACATCCTCTCCAAGCCCCCTATATGTGTTCTTCTTGATTGGAGTACCGTCGCCCTACAAAGGTATTTCTTGCTTGTCTTTATCATTATTGAAGCCAACATTCTTTCTCTCTCTCCTAAAAGGCATGACCTCGCTTTGAGGGACTCCCTAATGCCTGCAACAACAAAGTTAGTATGCAGAAAGAAAAAGTGTCCTTCCGAGAAAAAAATGGGGAGAGAGAAAATCACATAGCACGTACCGTGGTGTTTTTCCTCCTACCTATCCTTAGATAAAGCTCGCCACTTATGCTTATTGTAAGTCGAGTTGGTCGCCAACTTACAAACCCAGTCCCGCAGATCAGGAACCTCACCCGACGTCCATGCAATTGCAGTAGAAAAGGAAAATAAGGTGCATTTATGAAGCCCGCCTTCTCCATAAACAAAACTACGATAGCACAAATGTACCACATACGTGTAAAAGTCCATTCCATAGGAAATGGAAGAAACTCCATTGGAATAATATCGACAACCTACACCTGGACAAATCGGCTCATCCATCCGTGATTTGCATCTTCTTCATCACCAATAACGAAAGGCGTGGTGGATAGATATCGCAGAGTTAGCAGGCCTTGATTGTGAAAAGGCTGATACAGCCTGATGAGGTAACTAAGAGTGAATTCAATATCTGCGTCATCCGCAAAGAACCTTATCATTAGTACTATCCGCCAAAATGACGGGTGAATCTACGCCAAGATAACCTGGTACTTTCGACAGAAGTCAAGCACAACCCCATCAATGGGGCCCAGCGTAAAGGGGTACGTGTACATGTTCAAAGATCCCTCGGCCCGGTCCATGATGTTATCCTCCGAGGAACATACCCGCTGTTACCTTTTCTCCCCATCCACAGTCCTTCCTCACCAACTCAAGGTGATCGTCTCCTATTAAAGAAATGAACTTCGAGGCATAATCTCGATAACCTTGAACGTTAGTAGTCTCTTCTAGCAGGAAATTCCCTCACAAATCAAAGTGCACAGAGGCAGAGCTCCTTTCTCCTTGCCAAGCAGATTCGAGCATAACAGTCATGGCTATAGTAAAACGAAGGAAAGGGAAATGAAAACTTGGGCAAAAGCTTTGAGTTAAAGGAAAATTAGCGTAATAAAGGAGAAATCTATGAAAGAGGATAACTGCTACGAATAGCGAAATCTCTAAAAGGGCGAAGACAACCCTATATTTGAGAAAAGCGGAGACCACCTGCATGCCCCAAAGGACGACCATAAATAATGTCTTTGAAAGACATATCGGTAGGCACAATCAATACATTTTTGGAACTGAATCGGGGGTGATATTGTCTCTTAGAAGGATGAGATTTGGCAGTACATTAAATGGTGCTGAAAAGATGAGTCAACGGGATGCCTCACTTGTCACAAAGGGTCATGACATCATCAATATAATATTGTCGTAGGAAATTCAGAAAGATGGTGGTCAAGGTCATTTCTTACAGTTCTACTCTAAGAAATGCGGGGACTATCTGTATATGGTAAAATTGGATGGTCCAATTTTCCATCGTTACGACGTCTCGAAGGCTCAAAACCACGTCCGAGTTTCATCCCTTGAGGGCCATTGACGCTCGACCTCAGAGTAGTATGGACCAACGGTTACGAGGAGAAGGTGGGGAGTTCCCAAGGCATGTAGCTAGAGCCAACAAAGTCTGTCAGGCTAGTCTGAACCTGCATCATGGCATTAACTAGATGTCCCATCTCCATATCTTTGTAATAAATGCATTTGTACTATGTTGGGATCTCCCCTCCAATATAAAGGGGATCCCTATCATTTTGTAAGGTGGTTGCTCAATACTAAGAATCACACTAACATGATCCCTACTCTCTAATATATTCTCTTGAGTTCAATACTTCATTTAGTACTTATATTTGTTGTGTTCAACTTATTGATCTTCATTTTATTGCTAATTATTGGCCATAAAGAGCCTTCACTGATGTTATTACAAATGTTAGTCATCCATCTACTACCCTCGATAGCTCACAGTCGAGCATCACACTCGACCCAGAGGCCCCCGAATAGGCAAGCTCGAGGCCTAATTGGCAGTCATTCGGTTTGGTTATCACCTTGCTCTCAAGCTCTTATCTCGTTTCTAAGTCTTTTACATAACATCAATAGCCTAAAAACTAGCATAAAAATAGATCTCGTATTTTTGGAATCCTATAATTAAATTTAATTGTTATTACCATTTTCATGGTAAACAACATGATAAAGTTTCATGAAGAAATATTTACAAGGTTCACGCCTGGAGCCCTTACGCAAAAAAGGACCAAATGAAAACCTAATCTACCCCCATGTTACTTGACTAGACGGAGCTCCCTTAGAAGTTGTGTCTTCAACGGCCTGGCCCTTGGCCCCCAGAACATCGACGGCCTCCTCCACCTCGGGGACATCAACTTCATCTTCATTATCATCTGAGCCATTGGTCGAACCACTAGCTAAACCATCATCGAAAGAAAGTAGAGTTGACGATTCTTCCTCTAGGGCATTCACACTCTCGATCTCGGTAGACAAATCGATGCCCCATGCATATACATCCTCGACAACATGTATCCGAGATTTAAATCAGGAATGCTCCAAGTCTTGGGGAATTTTATGATCGGCATCTTCGAACACCTTCCTGGATCGAGCATTTGTAGCAGCAACATCTTTTCGGTATGAGGATATGAGCGAAGCGGCTTCGGGCTTAGCTGCAGATAGCTCAGCAACTGATTCGATATGGAGATCTCTGTACTTACGGCTTTCTCCCCTCGCCCCCTAGAGTTGGCACTCAACTAACGTCTACTTCTCTCGAAAAGTTTCTTTATCGGAGGACACTTCATCCATGCGTTGCTTCAACCCAATTATTTTAGTATCTCTGACTTTAAGCTCCTCCCGCATTAGATCATCTTTTTTGCTTAAGCTGAAAAAATCATATTAAGGTATCAAATACTTAATTGACTGAGGCACAAAAATAAGCCCACAAAGGTCATATTACCTGCTTATTGAGATGGGCCCGCTTTCGAGACATCTTCTCCAAATGAGCTCGAAGGTCACCTAGCTCCCCTCTTTTGGGGCATGAAGGGCCTTAAGTTCACCCAATTTAGAAACGAGCTTCCTAAATTCGTCCTTACAACGAGCCAACTGAGCTTGTAACTTGGAAAAGCTTGGTTGGAGAGCATCAAGGCCCGAAAACACAGAAGTCGGGAGTTAGAAAATCAAGAATCGAAACTCAAAATACAGCGGTAAAGTCAATATTACGTATTTTTGAAGCTACTCGGCTTCTTCAAAGATCAATGATGCGTCGATATCGGGGCCTCCCTCAACCTCAGCAAAATATCCTTCAAATATACTATTATCTTCGGCGGATTCCCCCATGACCGAAGTTTTCATATCTTGGGCATCCCATATTTTCCCAGGAGAGAATGGTAGGCCCGGTAGAGGCTCATATACACTGATCACCTCGACTGGTTTGATGAGGGCCCTCTCTCCCGTTCGAGGGGATGCATCATTAGTTTCTTTGGGTTCATTAACCAGGTTCCCCTCGACACCCGATGTGTTTTGATCATTCAACAGACCGTCCGTCTTAGACACCTTTGGTGCAGTAGAATTCGAGGCAACAACACTTCTTCTCCATCTAAGTGCCAGCAGGCAGTCATCACTCTCTTCGCCCTTGGCACAAAGACTTTCGGTCGCTTCCCAATTTGAAGCCACTGAATCGGCCTCAGGCTTTTGAACTTTAGCCGTTTTTGTTATAGGGGACTCATCTAGTGTTTTATTCTTTTTATTTTTTTCCTTAGCAGGCGTCGAGGTATCTGCTTCCCTGGGCAGGGGTTCCCTAATCAAAACGTCCTCTCCAAGGCCTACACAGGTAGATAGGATAAGAGTACTATTGAGAGATATCTTCTCTAAGGGGATTAAGTGTGGCAAAAATAAAAACTCACCATAGTTTTTGGCCTCCCAATGGGTCTTGGACAAATCATGCCACACGTGCTTAGTATATGGGCAGGTTGAATCGAGTTGTCAGACCTAGTCTGGTAGTTCCTTGATGGCACCGAGGTACTACTCGGCACCTGGATCATTGAAAGGAGTTAATTTATCAAAAGGAGTTAATTCGAAAGCGACAAAAGATATTTGATTGGTGAAACATGTTTAATTACGATTCATATTCCATTCCTTAGGGAATGGCATTCTCTCATCAGGTATTATGTCTTAGGTCCTGACTTGGACAAAGTAGCTCATCTATCCTCGATCCTTGTCTTTGTCAATGGTAGAAAAAAAAGCCTTCGGGGATCGACATTTTAACTTAATCAGGCCACCTCGATAAAGTCGAGGGCTATACAGTCTGATCATATGATCAAGAGGAAACGACATCCCCTCGACCATGTTTGATAAATGCCTAATGAGATAAACGATGTGCCAGAATGATGGATAGATTTGTCCAAGCGTCACCCGATATTGTATGAAATAATTGATGATCATTGGGTCTATTGGCAGCGAAGAGGTTTCTGTCGGTCCTAAGGTGAAAGGATATGTGTAAACACTGAGGAAACCAGATTTGTGCTTGGTTATGTCTTATCCACATGAAGGAATCTCTATTTGCACCGCCTCCCCCCAACGACAGTCGACCTTCACCTTCTTAGATTAAGTTATGACACTGATGTATCGATACATGGGTTTGCATTGTCCCGAAATGGAGGAAGGGTTTTCGACCTAGAAATCAAAAGATGTATCACAAGGCCTAGGGGTACACTCCTCGATACAAGGAGGAACAACCGTTTGTATTTTGGTCATTCGAGATGATGATGAAGCCTTTTGCTTTTGAGCAACGAAATTCAAAGTTTAAGCCATCTCTAAAGCAAAAGATCCGAGAAGATGGAAAATATTGTTAGTAAAGAGAAGAGAGAGTTCAGGGAAATTGAAAGGGCTAAATGAAATTTTGGAAGCAGTGAGAGAGTAGAATCTGCGGGGTTATGAGTTTTGTCTATTTATAAAGTTTGTTTAAACATACTAGGGAAGCCAAAAGGTCGATCGTTGACTGCCTACAATTAATCTTTTTTGGGAATTGTACAAAAAGCAACCCTTCAGTCACCTTAACCACTTATGTCATGATGTTGACGTCAGGACCCAGACATCGGGAACCAGTTTATTAGAAATTATTAAGAACAATCTACGATTCGGGTTCGAATAGACACTCACTGGACTATTTAGCCCAAGAGCTACCCGAGTTCGAGTAGGTTCTCACTTGGGGACTATTTATAAAGCCTCGGGGCTGTCTTTCGCTCGAGTTCGAGCAAACGCTCATTCGATTATTTAGATCAAGGCCTACCCGAGTTCGAGCAGGTTCTCACTCGGGGACTATTTATAAATCCTTAGGGCTATCTTTCTCTCGAGTTCGAGCGAAAGCTCGCTCGATTATTTACCTCAGGGTAAACCTGAGTTCGAGTAGGTTCTCACTCGAAGACTATTTATAAAGCCTTAGGGATATCTTTCTCTCGAGTTCGAGCGAACACTCACTCGATTATTTAGCTCAATGGCTACTCGGGTTTGAGCACGTTCTCACTCGGGGACTATTTATAAAGCCTCAAGGCTATTTTTATTTCAAGTTAGAATAGATTTTTGCCCAAATTCGGGCTGCCCGAGTTCGAGCAAACACTCACTCGGGGATTATTTGTAAAAAGCCTAAGGGCCATCTTTATTTTTAGACGATCGAGCAAATGCCCACCCGGTTGGAAAATCTAAAGATTGCTTTAGTTCGAGAGACTTACCACTCGAGGACTATCAACGATGCTTAAACAGGCTAAGCTTTATTTCAAAAATTGAGACCCTGCACTCACTCGTTTTTGAACCTGAAGTCCTGGCGACCTAAGTTCGTATCAAATCAATCCAGGCTTTGTCCGAGGGATAACAAAGAGCTTCAAGGAATATCATATTAACCAATAAAAAACCTAAGGGTTTATTGTGTGCGGTTCCAGTATTCAGTCCGATTGATAGAGTTATACATTTGATTTTTTCACAAAAAAGGTGGAATGGATTTCAACACAGGTCGAAATCAAAATAAAGAAACTCTTATATTAATAAAGGACTATTATAGAAGCCCACGAGAGACCCTTACATAGAAACAAAGAAGCAACAAACAACAGCTAAAAACCCTAATATACTTTTGAGGGTATATCTTCGGGATGGACATCTTCAAGAACCATTTCCTCGGGGACCTCATTTTGATCTTTAGAGCGTTGTTTTCGAGAACCTCCTCCAAAGAAGTAATAGATGAATAAAAGTCTATAGCCTATCAAAGAGCAAAAACTTTAAATAAGCAAATAAAATTGTGTCCTGGTGAAAAACTTGGCGATTATGGGTCTCGTCAGCACTACTATTGTGAAGCCTCTTCTTGAGATATTGCACCGGTGTGGGATGGAAAAGTTAGTAGATAGTGCCACCTCACTCCATGTTAAGCAATATTAGTGAAGCGCCACACCAGGTTGAAGTTAAGAGAGATGAGCAGCGGTTTACAATCCACATATTTTCTGATCAAGGAAGAATTTGACGCCCTCCTCGAGTTCATTTGAGCAAACAACACCAAAAATGACTCAGTATAATTCCACTTAGAGGGGAAATGATTTGAGAAAGAGCAATGGTATAACTGTTAGGGTTTCCCCCTTATGACCTTGTGGTCACAAGTTTTAACCATAAGAATGAGAGATCACAAGGTGGATACAAAAAAGGGAAAGGCCTGAAGATTGTTGAAGAAAGAGTGAGTAAAGCTATGGTTCAAGAAATCACCCATTCATAGAGAAAAAATGACGAAACTGAAGACGCATTCAATGTTTTTGGGGAAGCGGACCAGCGGTGTATTCAATTCTTCTGGGGGAATGAACTGACCGGACGTTTCGATCATTTCGAGCGCCTACGTCACGAAATTTTTGTCATCACGAGAGGTTCAAGAAAATCAGAGTCAAAATCATTTCTTATCATTTCATTCTAAGAAATGCGGGGACTATCGGTATAAGGTCAAAATCGATCCCAAAGCACTTGCCTCGAGAGAGTTTATCGAATGCTCATCATAGTGTACCTCGAGGCAGCACAAAATCAACCGATCGTCATGGAAAAGCGGGAAAGCTCCCAATACTATGTTATTCGATCTGACCAGGTCTACAAGAATAGTATAAATCTGTACTAAGCTATCGCACAACTATACCAATATCATTTCGCCATCATTATTAGACATGTGCTATGATAGGATCCCCCCTCCTATAAAAAGGGGACCCTTGTTATCTTGTAAGGGCATTCCGATCATTATTGAATACAACACATTGACTATAATACATCATTCTCTACTCTTTCCTGAAACAATTGTTCTACACATTTATAGCGTATTCCTTCATTGTTCATTCATTTTTAAATTATTGTTCTTTACTTAGTGCTCATTATTAATCGCAAAAGGCCATCTTTGAGGCCCTCATTATCGTTGACTCTTCATCAATTGTTCATTGCTATTATTCTCATCTAGACCTCGAGGCCCTGCTCCAGCCAGCTCGAGGCTCAGTCTTGTAACAATATTGGTTTTCATTTATTATTTTCTTTATTAAAGTAAATCACATATTTTTAGAACCACGAAATCAAATATAATTGTAAATACCATTTTCAAGCTAAACACTACAGCCTCACATTGTCATAGTCTCAATATCATACATCGCCTGACGCGGTTTCAGGAACACAATCCACCCAACATGGTCAGAGTCATAGCAACACAATCCACCCAACGTGGTCACTGACATAATAACACAATTTGTCCGGCGTGTCATATCAACTTTCAAAACCTTCAAATTTCCAACTTTCACCAATTCAAGATAAAACGACCTATTGGCCTCCAAAACAATATCAGTATAGGCTCCTAAGTCTAAAATCAGAATCATCTAAACTCCATTCTAGATCTGTTTACTCATAAGTAAACATCGGGGCAACTCTTTCAACTTAAGCTTCCAAACTTAGGAATTAGTATCCCAATTCATTTTGAAACATACGAAAAACCTAACCAACCACCTCTGCAAGTCACGTAACTAGAAGTGAACATAGAATAAGCAATAAATAGGGGAACGACGCTATAATACACAAGTCGCCAGGTCGTCACAAATATCTTATGGTTAGTTCCTCAATCAAAACCGTGATCAAAGCTTTTGCACCGTATACAAGTGAAAATGGTGTTTCACTCGTACTTGATTTTTTTATTTATATAAATCCACTAGACAGAACCTAGGGCTAATTTTTATTTATATATAAATAAGAAAAAAATAAAGTGTTCTGATGTTCTATGAAATGTACTGATTAAACTTTGTAAATTACATTTGTCCTATTACCAAAATTGAGTATAATACTCAAATTTGATATCACAAATGTACTACTAAAAATTGTATAAAAACTAGCCCATATAAAATAGGATGCCCGTATCTCATAATAATCCCAATCCATGAATGTGAATTTGAATTTCACTTCTGCTGGCCCAAGAAAAGCCCAAATCAGCTCTATATGTGAATTGCATATATAGCCACAATTCGCCCAAATAAATCCCAGGTCCTCAAATAGCAAATGTAGACCATTTGATTGTATCTTTGCCACTGTACACATGTAACATTGTCTTGGCATATTTATTGCTGTCATTACATTCCATATATCCATTTGAGTACTCCTGTACCTCACATAGGTGTTAACGTCTTCCCAACTATCTTCTTCAGAGCTCCGCCATTGTTTTATTCTTCTGCTCCTTGCTTGGATCAACAAATTGTGACCAAATCTTCTCTGCTGTTCAATTAATTTCCTGTAATTACTGCGAGCTGCTATGTGTGATTGTTGTAATGCCTTTGTGCCTGAATATACCTCTTCTTCATATTGAGTGCTGCATGTAGAATGAAGATGGAAATTGAAGATCCAGTCTTTGTTTAAGCTACTAAAGATCAGTCGAATAGCCTGCCTTGTCTCATTTTTGTTGCATTTTGAGACTCCAGTCAAGATAGGAGCATTACTGTCCAGATTTCTTTGCAACGAACAGAGATTCCTGCTTTTTGTTATAGAACCAAAGATCTTCATCTCCTCCTGTTGTTTTATCTTACTTTTTGTATTTGATGTCTGCTTTTTGTGAGGATATTGGATCCTCAAATATGCATGACTCCCTGTATGTGCTGTATGATATCCATCCTTATGAATTGTTATATTTTTCCACAGGTGCATCATCCAGCTGATATCCTTCTTGAAAAGGAGATTTCTGCTGTCTGCAAGATTTTTTATCTGAGGTCGAGGATCAATACAGCTTTCACAATTGTTGGACCTATCCTGATTTCCTTTGGATACCGTCATGCTTGTGGCTTCCCTTGCATTTCTCTCCTTGGATTGAGTACAACGTATTGATACCACCAAGTAAGATTTGTTCAAGGGATAGGGTATGATCACAGTAGCATTCCCTGCAAAAAAGAAAACTAGGTTAGTAATAAAAAGTATCACTATACTCTCCTCCTTTTGGATTTGAATATAATGATAGACTGAATTTGTAGCAACTCTCCTGCTCCTGCTACTCTTTTGTACCTCTACTGCTAACTTCTTACAACCATTACTCGTCGGTATAAACATTTGCATTTTATCACTATTGACAATCTTCTTCCCTTGTACATCCATATCCCCAAATCAATTGCATTGCATTGGACCAAAGTCTAGAGTTATTTTGATACTTACCCCTGCCTTTCCTCTGCTATCAAAAGATCCTGCTCCTATTATATACTCCTTAATATCCCATCTATTCCTCCTACTCCTTGTATCCTTCTTATTCCAAGTTACCAGATCATTTATTGCTCTTAGTTCCTGGTTCTCCTTCTGCTGTATGTTTTGATTTGTTGCAGCTTTCCTCTTATTAAATTCACCACTGACATATATTGTACCACATTGATATTGATTCCTGCCATATATTTTCTTATAGCTCCTGTTATGCAAGCTTACCCCCATATTTTCCTGAACTCCTGCAACCAGTATCACCTTCTTTAAAGCTGCTGTATCACCTATTTACCTTTGCCCAATTCGAATTCTGGGCAAATAAAACTCCAATCTTGCTACTTGAATTTGGCAGACAGCCCTGCTTTTTCACAACAGAATGCCCATCTTAGAAATTACAACTATGTTTGTTTTTGATTTCCTTTCACTGGGTTGAGTGCTAGGCACTAATACCACCAATTGAATATCCATCAAAGAACAAGCCATAGATGCTGACACCAAACCTGCAAGAAAGAAAACATTGTTAGATAAAACCATGATCACCATGTACTCCTCCCTATGGATTTGTACATGGTAATTGTAACTCCTGCAGACCACTTTTGTTGTTCTCCTTGTCACCATGATCTTTAGTTCTTGGTTACCTTCACCCTTAATTATGGACATTGCATTTTATCCCCATTTACTAGCCTTCTACCTTGTGTTTCCAAGTGATGAAAGGAGAAACATTCAATTGACCCTTGATCCAAAGCATAATTGGCTAAGTGATCTGCTAGTTTGTTCCCCTCTCTGAATATGTGTGATAGTCTGCCATTGAGTACATTCAACATCTGCCTTATCTCCTTCACCTTTTCTTCAATAATCCAAGGAGACTTCCATTCCCTTTCAATCACCCTTTTCAGAAGCATTGAATCTGTTTGTACCCAAATATTATCAATACTAGTAGCCATAGTGTATTTCAATGCCTCCAACATAGCCTTAGCTTCTGCCTGTGTATTAGTCACCTCATGAATCTCTTTACCACATGCATATACTAAATCACCATGTTCATTTCTCAAGCAAAACCCTATGGAACTTCTTCCTGGATTGCCCCTAGATGGCCCATCAGTGTTTATTTTTATCCAAACTTGCATTGGAAATTCCCACAACACCTTATTAATCTTCAGCTTAGGGATGTAGTTTTCCATCATCCTTAGCATGTCAGGCCACCTATAAGGTACTTTAGCTATCCCAGGTTTCCTTACCTTGATAAGTGACTGAATAGTTGTACATACTTGATACACCACTCTATTAGTAGAAACTGGATCTCCATGCTTGTTACTGTTTCTCCTTTTCCAAAGTTCCAAAACAATGATACTAGGCAATGCTAAAAAAATAGACTTGAGTCTATGGATCACTTGCACAGTCCAGCATTTTACTATTGCTTGATGTAAACTTAATCCTTCCAAGGACATACCAGCATGAGAAAAGAAGTAGGACCATACTCTTTCAACAGTATATGATCTATAGAACACATGTCCTACTGTTTCATCACTTGGCATTACACAACACCAATATTTTGATGGCATGAAGTAGCCCATTCTTTTTAAAGTATCATCCAGTTGTAGCTTTCCTTTCCATAATTTCCACATGAAAAAGGAGATTTTAAAAGGCAATCCTTTCACCCACATATTACAATATGAGATAGCTGGATCTTTTCTTCTTCTTAAATATTCCCAGGCAGATTTAACAGTGAATTGTCCTCTTATATCCAAAGTCCAAACTGGTTTGTCTAGTTCATTCTGAATTATTAACTTGATTTCACTCGTACTTGATTTCTTTGTTGTTCGATATGCCCACAGCACACCAAATAGCTCATCTGGCCAATTACCTTTAGCATTTTCTAACTTCTTTTTGAAGTTTTGAATTATTATCTTGTTGGTAGACTCTGCTTGTCTGTTAGCACTTGGATGATACGGTGAAGATGTAATCCATTTGATCTCCAGACCCTCCAAAAACTTTGTTACTTTGGAAGCTATAAATTACGGTCCATTATTAAAAGAGATTTCTTTCAGTATTCCAAACTGACATATAATGTGATCCCATATGAAATCTGCCGCTTCTCTTTCCCCGATATTTTTGTAAGCACCTGCTTTGACCCATTTAGTGAAATAATTAGTTAAAACAAATTTCCCTATTTCATAAATGGCCATGGTGATATCACTGAATGCAAAAGTCATGCCGGCTGATGTACTAACTTTGCATTATACTGGAATTCATCACATTTTTGTACAAATGTCTTCACGTCTTGCTCCATCTTGGGTAAGTAGTAGCCAGCCCTTATTAGTTTAAGAACCAATGAGTCCGCACCGGAGTGATTCCCACATACTCCTTCATGAACTTCCTTTATCACATAGTCAACCTCTGATATCCTTAAATACCGAGCCAATGCCCTTTGAAATGATCTCCTATATAATTGACCGTAAACAAAACAATAACGAGTTGCTTTAGTCCTTAGTGCTCGGGATGCTTTTAGTTCTTCAGGCAATTTACCATTCCTTAAATACTCCATAAACTCACTACTCTAACCCCAAATTAGATTGGTTATGTCCAATACTGAATACAACAATTGAACACCTGCATCGAATAAGTTCTATTTATTTCCGTGGACGACCCCAAATTGGCCAATGCATCTGCCTCCACATTTTCTTCTCTTGGAATGTGAATAATTGACAATTCCCTAAACTGGGAAAGTAATACTTGAGAGTTACTCAATGTAATACTTGAGACTTACTCAAAGTAATACGTGAGACTTAGTCAAGTATTTTTGCATGTGTTCCTCCTTGGTATCGAAAATTTCGTACGCATTGTTCACTACCAGCTAGGATTCGTTCTTTATCTAGATAACCTAAAAACCTAGTCCCTAAGCTTATTCAAGACCTGCAACCAAAGATTCATACTTGGCTTCATTATTAGTTAATGGCACAATTCTAATCACCTATCTAAGGGTTATTCCCAAGGGAATGATTAAACCTATCCTGAGACCGGACCTTTTTGCATTGGAAGCTCCATCCGTAAAGACGGTCCAGACATATGATACTGTATCTGATACCAACACTGCTTCTTTAGTAGATAAAGGAATTAATCTCGGACTAGAGTTAGTCATAAAGTCGGCCGAAAAATGTCACTTGATTGTAGTTCCTAGCTTGTATTCAATGTCGAATTCACTAACTTCAACTGCTCATTTAGCCAAACAACCCGATAATTTAGACTTAAGTACATTCTCAAGGGAAAGGATGTCACAACGTCTGTAGGATGCATTGAAAATAAGGGCAAATCTTTCGAGAGGCGATTACAAGAGCGAAGGCCGATTTTTCAAGATGTGGATAACGTATCTCCGCTCCCGATAAAACATTACTAACATATTAAATATAAAATTGAGTACCTTCCTCCTCTCGGATAGAAGAACACTTATCGCTACTTCTGAAACCGCCAGATAGATTAATAGTTGCTCTCATTCCTTCGATTTTTACAACAAATGAGGGCTAGACAAATACCTTTTTAGGTCTTTCAATGCTTGCTGGAAAAAAATCATTAATGTTTTTTGTTGATACCCAATTTTTTCCTATGTATTTTTATACTCTCATACTTTCAAAATAGCATGAGTATACATATCAATTCGTTGTCTATTTTTACAGTACAAAATCCAAAATTATTCCCAAAATTATTATTTTTTGGTGAATAGCATATTTAATTCTCATATTTACAATAAAATATAATTAATATGATTTTTCCGTATTTTTACAAATTTATTTGGAATTTCTAAAGCTAAATTACATGAAATTGCAATTATAGCCTACTTTACAATTAACCGCATTTTATGATTATAAAATTATTTCTGGTATTTTTAGATTAATATTTATATATTATTAATTAGTTTTGTATTTTCAATTTGTTTTTCAAATCATTTTAACTATTTTTATAAAATAAAAAGGGGAAAAATGGCTATTTAAATGCTAGCCAAAATTTATTGCAAACATAGCCCAATTGAACCCCAATTTTAACCCCATTTCAGACAACCCATATTCCAATTAACCCAACCCAATTTCAATTAAGACCCGACCCATACCCCATTCGGATACCCGGTCCAGCTGGGTTTTGATCTGAGCCGTTGATCAAATGAGATCAACGGCCCAGATTATATTACCTGAATTAAATCTAACGACCCCCCCCCCCTCGAACCATTATTTTCATAGAGACCGGTCACTCTCTTAGACTCTTCGTCTCCTCCTTCTCTCTAGAACCTTTTGGTTCTTCTCCGAAAGGTCTCATCGCCTCTCCGGACAACTCCATCCTCACTCCTCTCGACCTCCAGTCGCCAGGGAACCTTGTCTCGTTGCTTCTCTCTAAGACTTGAAGCCCCAGAGCTTCCACCATTAAATACGGTCCCTGGAAGCCTTGCTTGGCTTATCTCCGGCCTTTCTCCGATAGGTTTTGGTCCAATGATGCTTTAAATGTCATTATTAGGCCAGGTTTCTCATCTCACTGATTTTATTGCAAACCCTAATTTTGCCTGAATCTCTTAATCTACGTCTTTTAAAACGATTTCTAGTTTATTTTTTTGAGTTCTACACTACTTATTACTCGATACCTTCGATTAGTTCAAGTTTTTAAACATTCTTGTTCCTCTTTTCAAAACTAGGGTTTCCGACCCCCTTTTAAAATCACCATGTTTTTTGCTTCTTTGAGTGTTATGCGATTATTCCTATGATTATGTGTTTTATTATATTGTAAACTTGTTTGTTTCTGAGTTCCATGCTTTAGACCTTTGCTAGGGTTCCGACTCTCCACTCTTTATATGATTCCTTACATAGGGTTCTTAGCTTTATGACTATTGTGTTTAAATAAGTTTAAATGTTTCTCTTTACTGAATGTTCTGTTAATTCCGAGCATCTCTTTGAATCCCTGATTTGTATGTGTTTTCCTTAATGGTTCTTACATTGATTTTTTCAAATTGTTTCCTTACTCGTGAGTTGCTTTCTATACTTGTTACTGATTCCCTCTAATTTTGGTCTTGTCCGTGATTCTTTGACTGATTTTCAGAGTTGATTTATACTTTTACCATATTTGTGCACTTAAACATCTTTTTTTAAGTATTTAGCATATACTTCCCTTGTTTTAAGCATTGTGTACCTACCCCTTATTACATGCTCCATGCTTACTGATCTTATTATGGTTTAATCAGTCATCTGACTGATTCTTTTCCTTACTTGATAACCTGTACTCCCATTCGAATCATGAATCCCTGATTTAATTGAATTAAGTCCTGTGATTGATTCAATTTGGTATTGTAATTATGTACCTGTTACTCTATTCTCTACTGTTTTCAAAAACTATAAGTATTACTCTTCTTTTCTCACTTAACACACACAGAGACACGAATAAAACTCATTACTCTGAATTCTCTCTCTCTTCCACGCAAACATATTTGGTGCTCTCTTTGTTTCACATAATCTCTCTCACTTCTCTTGTGACTACTAGTTGCTCCACCAGTTTGAAACTCAGGCTGAGTTTTAGACTATTTCACTGTTCCATTATATTGCTGCTCACTTCCATTGCTCTCTATACTGCTGCTCACTTCTATTACTGCTCACTTCTGTTATTGCTGCTCACTTTTGCTATTGTTGCTGCTTCTCTATATTGTTGCTCTCTCTGCACACCATCTTGCATACTATATCTCACCACTACCCTGCATTACTTTGCCTTCAACGGGTATATCTCCTATTTGATTTACAGCCCCAAAAGCAATATGTTTTTATATTTTTGTGTTACACTTCCTTTTGTCTCTTGCATGCTTCTACTTATGGTTTTGTTGCTCTTACTGCAATTAGCATGCCTTTGTGTTGATTAACATAGTCTGGCATGCCTGTGCTTGTTTCCTGCATGTTTCTCCTTATTCCCCCTCACCCCTGTACCCTATTAGCATGTATTCAGGGCCCTTTTAGCTAATAAGTAACCCTGAACCTTTTATTGATGTGTGAATCTGTCAATCTAATACTATTAAGACCCTTACCCCTTTGTTTGAAACATACTTGATTATTCTGAAGTACTTCTCTTTGGTGTTCTGTGTATATGTAACTGTGTTCTTGCTTGTGAGTTATTTGTTCCCTTTCCCCTTCCCCTGTTTGCGTTTCCTGAGTACTGCGTGACTCTTTGCGTTCAAAACTGGTTCTATATTAACTGTTTTCAAACTCAATTGATTACTTTTCTTTCAAAAACTATTTTTTCATGTGAATCCTCTTTCAATTGTTTTCAACGCAACTCAAATCCTATCACAATCTCACTACTCCTAGAACTTAGGTTCTACCCCCTTAGTGTAAGCATTGCTTTAGGTACCTTGAGTACCAACTGAACTTTGATGCACAAGGCTGGTAATTCCACACTTGCACTGATTCAATGTTAATCTTTTTGTGTGCCTGGCATTGTGTCACACCCCAAAATCCGAGGAGCGCGACCGACACTCAACCGAGTAAACACGACTGAGCAAGCCTGGCAGGTTTCATGCATACTACCCAACCCAATTGATAATTAAATAAGGGATGGACTTCGTTAATCAAATTCTATCAACATATAATCAATGATTTCCATTTCAGTTTCATTAGAAACATCATTTCGCCACTTTAAGGTTATTACAACTTATAAACTTATATACATCATTACCAAACATCAATATTTCTATTTTAATTTCGAATACCCGACACTACCCACAACCTGTCTACGGAGCCTCTAAATATAACTGAAGAATATTATAGAAATGTGGGAAACAAGGCTCCGGCTATACCTTACACAAATACGAAAGAAAAAAAAAAAATAAGACTCCGGGAAGAACGGCGGCATAAGCCACGCCGAGCCCCGAGGCGAAAGGGGCTCACCTATACAGCTGGCAGAAAGTGAAGGAGGTGCTACTGCCGGTGGACTGGAGTGCCTGCTATAGATACACATACAATCATAACATGAATGTAGCGCCCCCGTCAAAAGGGACGTCAGTACATTTGAATTGTACTGGTATGTATAACTAAACACCATTTTACTAGAAATAACTATCAAAAAGATGCAAGCAAATAATATGGGCAAATCAAAGAAGCAATTCATATAATCTTTCATACAATTCCCACAACATAGAATAGGGTATTTTTGTCACATGTTCACCACTGTTCTCATTACCATCGCCATCTCGAGCGGAGTCCGGTCACGACCCGACCGGCTAGGTCATCTCATTGGAGGCATTACTCTCAATCAATATTTCATTTCCTTTATCCGGAATTCAATATCAGCACATTACCACCATGTGTGCAGCATGGTGTCCGATCACGACCCGATCAGCTAGATCGCCTTGCCTAGGCATTACTCCATTCTCATTAGTCAACACCTCCAAATCTTTATTCCACACATATCGTAACAATTCCTGGGCACTTATGGCCACCATCATCACATCGTTTTCCCTTTTCAATATTCATTTTACACTTTGTGATCATAGACATGTATATCAAAGATAATTCAAGTTGCAATTACAGGTAAGTGAGTACGTAGCTAGCATGAATAATTCTTTGATTCGATGTTGGCTTATAGCCCAAGTATTTCAACCCATAATTATACTTTCCATCATTCTCTAATTATCAAGATCTGTGCATTATTCACATTGAGGCACATTCTCACGAATATGTATATTATATGCGATTCAATTAATCCGTAATGACAATCAATACTCTAGCCAATTTAACTCTTACCATACTTTCGCAATGACAACAGAGCTCAATTTCTAATAAAAAGGGGTTTTAGCCATACATACCTCAATATTGCTTTCCTTAATCTTTACAAAATTTTTGAACTCTTTAGCACTTCGATCTATTTTGTAAGAATTATAAATTGAACCGAGAATTAGAGACGAAACTAAAGTTCTAGCTTGGTTCGAGCATATCATCAAACACTAAAGGTGCATTGTGATCTTAGCCCCTTTTTGTGAGTAATTTCTATCAATTTATACCCCCAATTGCCTTCTTGTTAGTTTTCTACATTCCAATATCCTATGGTTTGACATGCATGTAGAGAATATCATTCTTATATTCTTGAATTACTTCTCTACTGGCCCCATGTATCTAAGTGTAGAAATAAGTGCTGAGATTATGAATCTTACCTCTTGGGAATGAAAATTTAGGTGTCTTCACTTGATTTTCTTCAATGATTTAGCCCAATCTTATGAAGTAATTTTATGGGAGACTTTCCCTCTCTAAGAACCCTCTTTCTCTCACTAGAAATGCTCAGAAGAATGCTCAAAATGAGCTATAACACCGGATATATCGATATGGAAGTCGGGTTAAAAATTAGAAAATTGGAGCCTCGAGTCAAATATGCAGACGCATTTGCGATCGCAGAGTTAACATGCGGTCCGCATAATGGACCGCAAAATGCTCCCAAAAACTAAACATTATGACTCAGTCTGCGGTAATAATGCGGTCCGGATTCATATTCTGCGGTCGCAAAGTGCACCACAGAACTGACTGTTGCAAAAGTCAAAGGAAAATATGCGTCGACTATGCGGTCCGCATTTCGATTATGCGATCGCATTTGGACCGCATTACTGACTTCAATTTTAACCAACATTCTGCCTCACTCCGCGGCAGGTATGTTGTCCGCATTTTGATTATGCGACCGCATTCTGGACCGCATTTCTTGCATTTTTCTGGAAACTTATTTTCGACTTTTTTAATACATTATTCAATCCAAAGAGGTCCGCACCGCGGCGAGCTTATTTACTAATTTCTAACACATGATCCTAACTTGACACCACAGGATCCGGGTTTTTGAGTAGGGATTTCATGGGGCCTTACATCCTCCCCCACTTAAGATCATTCGTCCTCGAATGAGGATTTTTGAAAATCAGTTGGTTTGAAAAACATGATATGCAGACTCTCAAAATTTTCACTAACTCCCATATTTTTAGAAAAATTTCGCCAGAGTTTCCTTTGTATTATGGACATATCTACCTGTCAGAGAGCCCCCGAAACACATTTCCAAGAACCATTACACAACTCCTATCATCCCTACAACTGGTATACAATTCATTTCCTCAACACTTGCACATATTCAATCACTTGACACATTCTTGCACATAGTTTGATTACTACAATGAATCCCATATGCTTTAACTTCTTCGATTCACTATACTCACATAAATTAATCATTACCAACCTATACTATCATAAACCAATTACTCATCACATGAGTTCTTACAAAACTTTTCATTTACCAAGAAGGGTTTGCATATGACTCAAATAATCACAACACATACAATATTCGGCACAACTTGAAGAATTCCAATAGTAAAGCATTTAGGAGAGATATGGGGTGCCTTTGCACCAAATGGAACACGACATCAGTTTGCTTAGAGATAAAAATGCGCACGATCACTACTAGACTTGTTCAAACAGATGGGGCTATTCTTCTTTCATTTCATCTTCCGTTTTCCAAGTGGCTTCCTCAAATTGATAAAGCACCACAATAATTATACATCGATGAAAAGGACCTCGGCATTGCAAATACTACTTTGTCACGATGATGCCTGGGCATGGACCGCACATTTTTAAATCATAACACCTAGAAGGTACCTTTCAAATCAAAACCAATTGCTATGCAATCAAGAGAAAATATTTTATCTCCACAATACTCTCGGCCTTCAATGGCCTCTTATATCAACAGACGTCGCCAGAATACATTCACATGAACAATTCCGACCCCTAAACTTAGTTAGCAAGGATAAAAATTAGATATCTCGCATAAGATAACTATCACTATCTTCACCTTTGATAATTTCCACCAGAATGATACATAATTGATCTCCACTTACTTTCTTAGACATAGATATGTGAATCCACAGAATATATGGCAACAGCCATAGGAACACTTCATACTCCTAGTGCGGCCTACTGTGGAATAAACTTATGCTACCTTTATTATCAACTCACATACATATTCAGGGGAAAACATTGAAAATAGTCTGCTCACCCTCTAAACTCTAGGGCTCTAGGCGAACACTCCCACTAAACCTTTGATGACCTTCAACGATTACCCTAAGATGTGTTATCATAAATTAACCATAAAATTACCTATCCAATATACATATGATCACACTGTGAAGCTCCATATTTGACTCGTCTGAATTTACAATACCCAATGGATCTAATACATTGAGTAACAACAGAGTTCACGATCAGGATGGAGTTATTCAGGAATCCATTAATGTGCTGAGCGGAGCATTTCATGAGGTTATATGCCAAGAGACATAGAAGGTTACTTCTAACGATATTGACGTGGTTAATTATTACGAGGACATCAATTATTAGACAAATAAGTCATAAGGGTAACTCATACATTGGCAATAGGAACCACTAAGGAGGAATACTCGAGCACGTGAACCACTCATTTTCTAGAGTGTAGCAAAAATCCGTTTATCAAGAATAAGAATACTCTGGCACCTTGAACATGATACGGATTTCAAAATACATGCTGTTGAATTACACTCTTAACATTACTTGACACACAAAATCTATGCCACAAGCCCGCGAGGATGAAGGGAAGTTGAACGCTTATGAGATTATCATATTTCAGCTTAACCCCTTCCTGAGAATTGATCTTATACGAGGGAACTAAAGATACTACCAAACTTGTCTTTCAAATCGATATGCTCATGATATGTGCAAAAATCTGAGGGCATCTAATCTCATCATTTTCTCAAGTAAAACCACATAGCTCGGACATCTAGATTTTGAGAAGAAATCATGCACTGGTTAGAGGCATTCTAATGGTTAACATGATGCTCAAAGGAGAAAAAAAAAATGACACTCCTATCCTCCCAGGGAGGTATAATACCAAGGGTAGCAAAACTATCCTCATATGGAACTGATATAGTCAATTATTCTAGAAGTCGAGTGAGAAGAAAGTCACATAACCCAACCAATCCGGCCCATTTAAGACATTGGAAAATGGTATACACTTTGGTTTGAAATCATGGCAATTGAATCCCAAACTTCTAAGGAAAATCATTACTTTTGAAACCCATGAGACAAGCCCTCGTAGTCTTAGAAAATCAATAACATTGATGAGAAGGTACTTAAAACCATTACGAGTTGGTATAGCACAAAGCCTCGAAGTGTCCACATGGATAAGTTAAAAAGAATGAGCCATCGTAATGCATTTATCAAGAATAAGCAACCTTGGTCATCTAGTCATAGGGACAAGCAAAGCAGGTAAATGATCGTTAGAAGAGCATCTACAAGGTGTACCAGCATAGGTTATTGATTCTTAACAAAGGAATATATACCCACTCTTGATGCTATAAGACTTTCTCCTTAGATGCCATGAAACATAAAATGAGAGTTATCAGATGAAAATTGGATGGTAAGGCATCATGACTAAGAGCACCACTTGGAATTGACAAGCTTAAACAGAGTTGAAGACATTAGAAGTCTGCAGAAAAGGGGAAATTTACCCACTCCCAGGGTGCTTGTAGAGTAAATAAAAGTAAGGTTAATTAAATCAGATCATATCGCTGGATAGCTAGTCGAGACATTGAGATAATATTGTATCGAAGATTACGGGTACACAACATACGATGCAAGACAACTGAAAAGAAAGGAAAAGAGCCTTATGGAAGTAACCTTTACATTGTAACCACTAGGAATGGTGGTAATATAAAACGATTATAAGAAGCTACATTTTTTTTTGATAGAAGGTCTATCTCTATGTAGTCACATGATGTATAGCTCCAGAATTCAAAACTCCAATTATATTTAGCGACTTTACTTCATAATGAAGCTCTACAACACACCTTTATACAACCAGCTATTACGAGCCATATTGGGAGATGTTATAAGATATGACCGAGGGAAGGGATTTTACATGTGAATGTGTTAATAGGTGTATTTCTCCCTGGTCAACCCAAAATCTATAGGCGAGAGTTAGACTGATAAGTAGATCGTTGGACTAACACATGTTTAGATAATCCATTATCGAGAGGAGATCATTCGATCTTAGCAATTGCGACATGCTATCAACCCTTGATGAACTTGAAGTGATATGGGAACCCAATGAGAGAGTATAGAATGATCATGGAGGGCTTGCTGATGCCCTTAATGAGTTCTTCATAGATTTCAACTTGGGAACTACACAGATGCTAATGAAAGACAGGAAAACATGAGAAACCGGCGTTGTGCTATAATAACCCCCAAAGGTGTGCTTGGTCTTGACAGTGAGCCTAGCAAGGGTTCTTACAAGACAAAAAGTGTTACTATTACTCATAGAAGGATATTTTCTCTCATGGTTATCGAACAAGTGTGGGAAAACTAGCACAATGAATTTACTAACTAAAGAACATAATCAACACACGTTATGGAGGTGTAACGGGGAGATAACCATTTGTTATAAGTTGGACACGCTTCTACTATATTAGCTCCCAACTGCAATATAAGACCATGCCACGAGCAACCATAATACTAGGACAAGGTGAGCTTCTTACTGCGGGATGTCCCAAGTGGACGAGAAAGTTATGGCAACACATGATCTTCCTATGAAGTGGATGTGAGGATCTCAATTTTCAGAGAGACCTTATGCATACGGGGACCATTTCGATTTACATGCACTCTTGTGATAGGCGTTAAGGTATACCCTTATGTTACTAGGTAGTAAGGAGCTTTCATGATGATATTCGCAAGAGAGTAGATTCACTATTCAAACCATTTAATCCATATACACAACTGAGAAAAATAGTGACTCGAGAAGGATCACAATGTTGGGATACTTTGCATGGAACTTGACACCACATAGGAAAACTTTACATGTATAGGCTCAAGCGAGTAGATTTTGTCCAATTAAATAAAAAGATTCTGGAAGAAATTCATCGGACATAATCCCTTGGTGAGAATTTAGGAAAATCGAGTGGGAAGTATCAATAGTGTTATAACTCCATTCATAAACATACTTATAGAGCTCAATTCCATAGGAGGTTGTGAATAATAAAACTGTGATTGGGAGACTTTGTAAATAATACGTCCCATTCAAAGAGTCGATTCATTGAATGTTTTGTTATTCAACACCTTGTTAAGACCACGTTTATGAGAACTCCTCAATATGGATGTACATATACAGTGAGTAGAAATTCTAATTTGACTCACTTAACGACGTTAGGTTGGTAGGGAAATAGCTTAATCGATGACCCTCGACTCCATATCTCTAACGTACGTAGGTTACATGCTGATATACCACATGATCTGAGGGTGTAGCGATATCAATAAGGACAAGGACGCTCCCTTCTTAGCGATATATTTTGCCAATCTATCCATTTCTCAATACATTCTCCTAACAAGTCCTTGGGCAATCCACTAGGACTCAATGGTGGGATCAATCCCTCCCTATATACTTCAAATTCACGGATTATTGCATCAAGGTTCCCAATCTTGAGAATAAGACTTAGATAGGAAATTAGCTCTCTAACTTGAGCTCTATTGCACGATTAGAGTATCAATGAAGGGTGAAATTCCTAAATGTCTGAATAGCCTCCAACTTATAGATGTGGTCGACAATACACTGATAAGAAGGACTCTACTAGACACGGCTCCGAGACATCCTAGGACACTTTTAAAACCTTAGGCTCTGATTCCAAGTTTGTCACGCCCCAAAATCCGAGGAGCGCGACCGGCGCTCAACCGAGTAAACTCGAGTGAGCAAGCCTGGCAGGTTTCATGCATACTACCCAACCCAACTGATAATTAAATAAGGGATGGACTTCGTTAATCAAATTCTATCAACATATAATTAATGATTTCCATTTCAGTTTCATTAGCAACATCATTTCGCCACTTTAAGGGTATTACAAGTTATAAACTTATATACATCATTGCCAAACATCAATATTTCTATTTTAATTTCCAATACCCGGCACTACCCACAACCTGTCTACGGAGCCTTTAAATATAACTGAAGAATAATACAGAAATGCCGGCAACAAGGCTCCGACTATACCTTACACAAATACGAAAGAAAAGAAAAAAAAGACTCCGGGAAGAACGGCGGCATAAGCCACGTCGAGCCCCGAGGCGAAAGGGGCTCACCCATACAGCTGGCAGAAAGTGGAGGAGGTGCTACTGCCGGTGGACTAGAGTGCCTGCTATAGATCCACCTACAATCATAACACGAATGTAGCGCCCCCGGCAAAATGGACGTCAGTACATTTGAATTGTACTGGTATGTATAACTAAACACTATTTTACAAGAAAGAACTATCAAAAAGATGCAAGCAAATAATATGGGCAAATCAAAGAAGCAATTCATATAATCTTTTATACAATTCCCACAACACAGAATAGGGCATTTCTGTCACATGTTTACCACTGTTCTCTTTACCACCGCCATCTCGAGCGGAGTCCGGTCACGACCCGACCGGCTAGGTCACCTCATTGGAGGCATTACTCTCAATCACTATTTCATTTCCTTTATCCGGAATTCAATATCAGCACATTACCACCATGTGTGCGGCATGGTGTCCGATCACGACCCGATCGGCTAGGTCACCTTGCCTAGGCATTACTCCATTCTCATTAGTCAACACCTCCAAATCTTTAATCCACACATATCATAACAATTCCTGGGCACTAATGGCCACCATCATCATATCGTTTTCCCTTTTCAATATTCATTTTACAAGTTGTGATCATAGACACGTATATCAAAGATAATTCAAGTGGCAAGCACAGGTAAGTGAGCACGTAGCTAGCATGAATAATTCTTTGATTCGACGTTGGCTTATAGCCCAAGTATTTCAACACATAATTATACTTTTCATCATTCTCTAACTATCAAGATCTGTGCATTATTCACATTG
Source organism: Nicotiana glauca (assembly GCA_026770625.1). NCBI lineage: Eukaryota > Viridiplantae > Streptophyta > Magnoliopsida > Solanales > Solanaceae > Nicotiana > Nicotiana glauca. Next base: position 99,271 of record MU698577.1, on the reverse strand, counting down.
AGGCACATTCTCACGAATATGAATATTATATGCGATTCAATTAATGCGTAATGACAATCAATACTCTAGCCAATTTAAATCTTACCATACTTTTGCAATGACAACAGAGCTCAATTTCTAATAAAAAGGGGTTTTAGCCATACATACCTCAATATTGCTTTACTTAATCTTTACAAAATTCCGGAACTCTTTAGCACTTCGATCTATTTTGTAAGAATTACAAATTGAACCAAGAATTAGAGACGAAACTGAAGTTCTAGCTTGGTTCGAGCATATCATCAAACACTAAAGGTGCATTGTGATCTTAGCCCCTTTTTGTGAGGAATTTCTATCATTTTATACCTCCAATTGCCTTCTTGTTAGTTTTATACCTTCCAATATCCTATGGTTTGACATGCATGTAGAGAATACCATTCTTATATTCTTGAATTACTTCTCTACTGGCCCCATGTATCTAAGTGTAGAAATAAGAGCTGAGATTATGAATCTTTCCTTTAGGGAATGAAAATTTAGGTGTCTTCACTTGATTTTCTTCCATGATTTAGCCCAATCTTGTGAAGTAATTTGATGGGAGACTTTTCCTCTCTAAGAAACCTCTTTCTCTCACTAGAAATGCTCAGAAGAATGCTCAAAATGAGCTATAACACCGAATATATCGATATGGAAGTCGGGTTAAAAATTAGAAAATTGGAGCCCCGAGTCAAATATGCGGTCGCATTTGCTATCGCAGAGTTAACATGCGGTCCGCATAATGGACCGCAAAATGCTCCCAAAAACTAAACATTCTGACTCAGTCTGCGGTAATAATGCGGTCCGCATTCATGTTCTGCAGTCGCAAAGTGCACCGCAGAACTGACCCTCGCAAAAGTCAAAGGTAAATATGCGAAGACTATGCGGTCCGCATTTCGATTATACGACCGCATTTCGACCACATTACTGACTTCAATTTTAACCAACATTCTATATCACTCTGCGGCAGGTATGCGGTCCGCATTTTGATGATGCGACCGCATTCTGGGCCGCATTTCTTGCATTTTTCTGGAAACTTATTTTCAATTTTTTTAATACATTATTCAATCCAAAGAGGTCCGCGCCGCGGCAAGCTTACTAATTTCTAACACATGATCCTAACTTGGCACCGTGGGATCCGGGTTTTTGAGTAGGATTTCACGGGGCCTTACATATTGGCCAAGGGACCCCTAGGGAACTTTGCCGCACCCAAACCCTTGGTAAAAGCTGTGAAACTCGAAAGAAGTGAAGTTGGAGATTTGGGCCTGGTTGAAGGCTCCCTATAGAATAACTTCTTATTCTTTTCATTAACTATAATTTTGATTATATTGGTCTGTAATAACTTGTAATGAACAATTGGGATTTATAGTGAAATTGGGAGGGTTATACATGTTTAGTTTAAGGGTACGGGTAGAAAACATGCTTGTAGGGCTTTTCTTATTTGTGCAATAGATATCCTGTCTAGGACATGCAGCTCATACGACTAGAAATCTTGTTTTAGGCTCTTTTATATTTCAGCTTGTTATTTTACTCATTTTTATAATCACAATCGGTTAATAACCAACAAGTTACTGTCATTGCTACTGCATTTAGAGATCATGTTCTTAGGAGCCTTGTGTGCATTAGGTATCATGTCACTTAGGATTTTCGTTTGAGTTGCAATTGTTTGAACGCCTCATTAGTTTCATTTAGTAACATAAGGCTAGTTAACAGTTTCTTTTAAAAACTGGAAAACAAATATATATGTGCACTTTTTTTTATATAATCTGGCAATATCTTTAATGCCTAGACAAGCCTTAGGCCGGATAAAATTAATTGATCGTTTTAGTCGTGTTTAAGCTATTTCCACCTCTTTTAAATGTCCAGACTTGTTTCTGCCTCTCTGAAGTCTGCTTCGTTTTCCTACTAAACTCCCATCCTATTTTTAATCGCATCTATTTATTTTTCTACTAAGTTACCTTTCCAGTCCAAAACTGGACTACTATTTTCTAAAACTTATTAGAATACTATGTCTTTAATATCTTTTGTAATTTTCAAAAGTATGTTTCCATATTGATATACTTACTGTTCTCTCTCTCTCTCTTTTACACTCCTGAAATCCTGAATGATTTTGCATTTGTTTCTTCCTCCTGTCCGAAACTGTGCTATTTCCTTTTATCAGAATACCACATCTTTGATATCTTTACTATATATTTTCCAAGTGTGTTTCAAAGTGTTTTCTTACTGATTCCTAAAACGTTATATATTTACTGCCATTTACTCAAGTTCTAATAATTTTCGTCCAACTCTCTGAAATTCTGGTTAAATTTTTGGCTTCTATTCAAACCTATTTTCGACACTCCAGCTTTTAAACTCCCATTTCTTTAGACCTTAAATGTGATTGAGATGTGCTAATTATGTGTCTATCTGTGGAGGGATATTCGAGCCTTTTACATGCCCTTTATATGATTCCTTACATGAAGTCCTCTCTGTTTTGTATGTCGCCTAGTATTTTTGACCTTTAAACCGAAGGGTTACCTAGTCCTCACTTTATAGGAATAGTGGTCCTAAAATACCCTCTAGGACTTATATGACGGGACGGGTAATAGCACGCAATAGGCATTTGTGACCAATCCACACGTTTAAATACCTTAACGGGGTGGGAAGGGTAGAATATGGATATGATGACCGATGCGCTAATATCTCGTGCGACCCCTCTTTTGAGGAGTGATTGCTGGGTATTGCATTGATGTGATCCATATTGTATTAAACCTAGGACCCCTTTCCTTTTCTTTATTTGTGTATAATATTTTATCTTAAAATTATGTTTCCTTCCAATTAATCATTCTTTTAATCATTTATGTCATGTCTTTCCTAAAACTTTCAAACTTATCTATAATTGCTATGTGAAAACCTTACATGT
>MU698577.1:84593-95334 GCA_026770625.1 Nicotiana glauca | reverse complement strand
GTGCGCTAATATCTCGTGCGACCCCTCTTTTGAGGAGTGATTGCTGGGTATTGCATTGATGTGATCCATATTGTATTAAACCTAGGACCCCTTTCCTTTTCTTTATTTGTGTATAATATTTTATCTTAAAATTATGTTTCCTTCCAATTAATCATTCTTTTAATCATTTATGTCATGTCTTTCCTAAAACTTTCAAACTTATCTATAATTGCTATGTGAAAACCTTACATGTTCCCTTTCTTTTAAAGTCACAATTAAAGCATGGTCGGGAACCACACTAGTGGATCTTGAGGGGTGCCTAACACCTTGCCCTCGAGATAATCTCAAGCCCTTACCCGAACTCTGATTTTCTTTCAAAATCGCTTCTTCTCTTTAAAGTGTCCTAATGCAATATAATCATTAGGTGGCGGCTCTCCAAAATCCATAACCCGATTCCTCAAAAGGGAATAGGAGTTGTTTTGTCCATAATGTCGTAAACCCAATTCCTTTCTCTTTTTTTTTAAAAAGAAAGAGGGTGGGGAAAAGGGGGGCGTCGACATTTTTTCAAAAGCAAAAAAAAGTATGGCTTCTTGGAAAACCTCGAGATAAACCTGCTTAGGGCCTATAGCTTATCGGTCAACCTATATATATCCTTCACACTTGTCAATTGATTTGGGATATCCTCAATGGCTTTTATCTTATCGAGGTTTACTTCAATTCCTTTTTGAGAAACCAGAAACCCAAGGAACTTACTGTAGCTAACTCCCAAGGTGCATTTCTCCGGGTTGAGCTTCATGTTATACTTTCTTAGAATATCATATGTTTCTTGGAGATGATTCAAATGATCTCCTGCATTAAGAGACTGAACCAACATGTCGTCAATATAAACCTCCATTGTGTTACCAATTTATTGTTCAAACATCTTATTCACAAACCTCTAGTAAGTGGTTCAAGCATTCTTATATGCAAAAGGCATCACATTAAAGCAATATATGCCAAAATGTGCGATAAATGAGGTATTTTCTTGATCTTTCAGGTTCATACTAATTTGATTATACCGGGAATATGCAAAAACTCATTAACTCATGCCCGACCGTAACATCAATCTTTCGATCAATGTTTGAAAATGGGAAATACTCCTCAGGGCATGCCTTACTTAAATGTTGTAATTTACTCACATTCTAAATTTATTATTCATCTTAGGTACTACTAGTACATTAGCTAGCCAATCGGGATAATTTAACTCTCATATAGAACCTATATTTAGCAACGGGGTTACCTCTCCTTTTACAAACATATTTCTAACCTATGCTATTGTTAATTTATTTTGCCTTACCGAAGGGAAGTTGAGATCCAAATTCGGCTTGTGGACAACCACCACTAGTGAAATTCCAATCATATTTGAGTGTGACCATGCAAAACAATAAATGTTAGCTTTAAGAAAATAAAAACTTTTTCATCTGAGTTCAGGATTTAACTTGTCCCTACGAGGAATTTCCTTTCTAATAACACTATGAACAAGGACACTTGTTCTAGCTCTTCTGTGGTTGATTTGGTTAAATTTGTTTCTCTCGATAATTGAAAAGATCTCGGTACATGATATAATTCCGATGACTCCTCTTCTCCATTATCTTCAATAAGGGTGGAAGAAGGCACAAACTCCAGTAATTGCTATTTTCTTATCTCTTTTCCCTTGCTATTGGATAAGGTAACTGCGTTCATCTCTCTTGTAGTTGATTGATCTCCTCCGATCTTATTGATCCTTTCTAGTGTGGGAAATTTCAACAGTCAATGATATGTTGGAGGTACGACCTTTATTTTATTGTATCCAAGGCCTTCCAAGGATCACCTTATCCCATGTAATCATATACATGGGCAGCAATATCTCTCATCGTGTCGTAACACTTGCTAAGTTAAACCAAGCTCAAAGCTTTGTTGCCAGAACTATATTTCCAGTTAACTTGGCTTTCTCCAAAACTCTCCTTTGTATGATGTTGGTTGAACTTCCTTGATAAACCAATACACGTTTAATTTTGAAATCTAAAACATTAAAGAATTTACTAGATCATTGTTGTGCGGTAGAAAAAGTCCGTCAGCATCCTCTTCTATAATGGTGGTGTCATCTTATGAAACTTTTTGGATCCTATCGCCATGATTTTTCGGTATATTCATCTTCTTTGTTGTTGAAATATCACCCTATTTACTTTATCTCCACCAAATGTCATGTTTATCGTCATACGAGACGACCCGACAGCTAGCTTTGATGGTTCTCCAACATCTAGATTTCTTTCATAGTTATAATTGGCCCGATCACTTAAAAACTCTCTAAGGTGTCCATTATTCAACAATGTTTCCACCTATTGACAAAGGTGCCGATAGCACCCAGTCATGTGACCGTGTGTTCCATGAAACTCACACCATAGATTGGGATCCCTTTGGTAAGGATCCGATCGAATTGGTTTTGGAAACCAAGCCTCCTTTATTTTTCTCATAAACGACACTAGTCCTACTAGGATGATGTTAAAGTAGTAGTCAGATAATTGGGGATACATTGAATCTCGGGCCTCGATGCTTCTTTTTCCTATAAAGTTATGCTGCTCCGACCACGATCCATTCTTCTATTAGAAGCAAACCTATTTGATGAATGAAAACCTTTATTTCCTCTCCCATCGGCCTTTTCTTAAGGCTGAAAAAGACCTTTGGAAGATCACAGATTTGCATCAACATCAGCTTTAAACCATTTCTAATTTCGATCACGATTGTGTCCTTTAGACGACACCGAGGAACTTAGTTGATCATCTTCTGTTCTAATCATTGACTCGAGTGGGGACATCTTTGCCCATGTACTTTCCTGAATTCTAAGAATCTTTCCCTTAGATTCCTAGAGGCATCAGATATCTGAGACTTGTTGTAGATGCTTCCACAGCCCACTCATCTGGCACTACCAACAACAATATTATTTCATTATAAAATAGGATCATAAACTTTCGCAATAGTTCAAATTCTCCTTGAGTGATTCTAAATATATCCGTCTTTCCTGATTGGACTTTTCTTGCCCTAGCATGAATTTTAATGAAAGAATTTCCAACCATTTCAAAAGAGTAATTGGAATGCTAAGGCAAACGAGAATACCATGTTAAAGCATCTTTCATTAGGGTTTCGCCAAATTTCTTATCGTTATAGGCCAAGTCTATTCCCATTATTGGCTTAGTATAAATTGTGATATGGTCCTGTAGATTCGAAGTCCCATCATACTTTAGATTTGGAATCTTGAATCTTTGTCGAATCAACTCTAAGGTCGCACTTGGTTTGAACGGCAGCTGCATATATTTCTTTGAGTCCGATCACTTCAACACCGATGGTGCTCCTATGATTTGATTCATCTGAGAATGAAATTCATTAGTGTTTTGGTCCATTCGTTCAGTTATTTCCCTCTTGAATCTCATGAGCTCAATTTTGAAAGGGTCGTCATCATTGTTGTCATTCTCGGATCCGCTACCGGTACCACATGCTTCACTCCCATTAAAACTAAATCCCACTATCGGAGCAACGTTATCAATTCTTTGCAGTGTTTGATTTTCAAGCATGCAGGGAGGAATTCGAACTCCTCCAATAGGATTATTAGATGCAACCAAGACACTTGCTTCAATTATGTCATCGCGTGGTCTTGTCTTGAGAGTTGATGCATAATTTCCATTTGTTGCTCTCTCAATATTTCAATCGTTATAACAACGTGTTCGTCATCCAAATGGAGTTGGACTTCTCATATGTTGAGGAATTTGACCTTCACAAACTAAAGTTGCTTCATGTCCTTCACGGCTTGTATGTTGAAACTTTCAGCTGGAACGCATCATCTTTCTCATTGTTTGTCTCAACATTGTAAGCATTGTTCATATTCTTAGCTGCCATATCTGATTTTCTTTCCACAAAATGTATCAAAATTTGTTAGTAATGGATGAAAGGATCAAAGCAATTAAACAATTGTTTATTCCCGACGGTGGGCTCCAAACTTTTTACCAGCAAATACTACAGTTGAATTAGTAACGTGGTTAATAGACAATCAAATTAATTTGATCCAAAAATATGAAAAGTGTCACGCCTCAAAAACCGACAAGGGCGACCGGCTCTCAACCGAGTAAACCCGATTCAACAAGCCTATTAGGTTTAATTCTACCCAAACTAATCCATGAATAAGGTGGAGATGGAATCCATTAATCATACTTTGTACATATAGCCTTTACAACGTCCATTTCATTTCCATTAGCAACTTCATTCATAATTTTCAAAAATATTACAAGTTTTATACATCTTTGCCAAATATCTATATTTCTAATTCAATTCCCCATTACCAACTCTACCAACAACCTATCTATGAAGCCTCTAAATACAACTGAAGAGTAATATGGAAATACGGGCAACAAGGCTCTAGCTATACATCATAATAAAAAGTACATGATAAATAGAAGAAATAGAACCCCAAAATGGAGTGGCGCTCACCAAGTCATCTGAAAGGAAGATGCATCACTAGTTGCAACCAACACTACCTGCTATGGAAACACCTACAACCATTTAAAGATGTAGTGCCCCCGGAAAAAAGGGACATTAGTGCCATCGAATAGCACTAGTATGTATAACTAAACACCATCTCAATATAAAGAACTATAATACAAGAACAAAGAAATCAAAAACATCATCTCAATAGAAAGAACTATCACACAAGGGCAATGAAATTATAAGGATTCAACAAAAGCCTTAAACAATCACCACATCATCAAATAAAAGGGATCACATAGCTTTCATATAATTTCCATACCTCTAGGTTGGGACATTTCAAAACTTTGCATCATCTTTTACAATAATTCACAATGCCACTGCTCATAATACCATTGTTCACAGTATGCACATCATAACCAATTCCCAATGTCAATCACGATTTCTGTGCCAATATATATATTTATATACATATTCCACCGTGCATCTTAGCACGAAGTCTGATCTAGGCTCGATCGGCTAGGCCATCTTATTTGAGACATGTACCTCAATCACAAATTAATTGTCCCTTTCCAATCTCAATATCATCATAATACCACCATGAATGTGGTATCGCGTCTGATCACGGCCTGATTGGCTAGGCCGTCTTACCAAGACGTTTTCCCTTTTCCATCAATCATTTCATTTCAATATTTATTACACATATCAATCCATCAACACTTGGGGCCATAATTATTACATCATACTTGGCACTTGGCCGTATTTCATAATTCGAGTTGTTTTCACATATTTTACTTCAATATCAATCTCAACAACAAGCCATTCAATTTAAGAGGTCAAGTACACATGTGAGGAAACACGAATCATGGTCATATAGAATATTTCAGAAATAATACACCTCAAGTTCATTATCAATGGAACTTCAAACATAAAGTGTTCTTCCAAAAAGGAAGGGACACACCAAACCATAATATAAACACACATAAAGTCATAAACAAGCAATTACATCATTAAACATTAGTGTATGTAACAACTTGGATCATATTGGAGGTACTTATAAGGCAAATCATTATCTCGAATAGCCACTTATGGGCATAAATTGAGTACAAAGCCTTTAGGACACTTTATTATTGAAGTCATTTATGGAAAGTGAAGTGAAGGCTCATTTCATAATCTATTTCATATTTTCTCATGTCATAGGTATCACCAGGCACAATTATAACTCAAGCTCTTAGCACGTTGGCCACAATCTATTTCCCAAAGTCATTTGATTTATTTCAAACATCTTTATACATTACCAACAACTAGACACAATAAATCTAATACATTTGGTACACATAAGAATAGTTTGGAGGATCAACCATAACGATTTTTCTCACATAATTTGGCATAAAATCTCAGTTTAAACATGACCTGAAGTCTAGGCATTTCAACACATGGTTCACTTTCTTCTCACACCCTTAAATTTCCAAGGATAGCATATTGAACACATTGAGACACACCTTTCACGGATATATTTTTCAACAGTAATTCATATAAAGTAACAATCAATACATCAATCAAATTTCAGTCTTAACGACATTTGCATGGACACCAAAGGAGCTCAATTTCTAAGAAGAGGGGGTTTTAGCCATACATACCTCAATTTAGATTCGTTAGACTCTGCAATGTTCCAGAATTCTTATCAACCTCAATCCATTTTGGAAATATAACAATTTGAACAAAAACTAGGAAGATGATCATAATTCTAGCTCATTTGAGCATTTCATCAAACAATATGCGACGTTAAATCTTTATGGTCCTTTTATAGAGGATTTCATCAACCCACAACCCATATTTTACCATTTTTAGCTCAACTATGTTCCTACACCCTTTGACAACATATGAAAGAAAGATAACAATGCCAATACCCACAAACTTTCTTGATAAATACCCATCTTTAGTTAAGATTCGAAATTAAGGGTTAGGGGTATAGAATCTTACCTCAAAGATGAAGACCTAGTTTGTTTTTCCTTGTTAATCTTTCAAGATTTGAGCAAGAATTGAAGAAAAATTTATGAGGGACACTTTCCCACTCTAGGGCACTCTTTTATTCTAAATATATCTGGTTTTAGCTAAAGAAATGATCCATTGCATTTATTTGCCGAAATGAGGTCGTTTTATAGCAAAAGCCCAATTTTTGCATAGCCACGCCGCGTGGGACACTGCATAGGGCACCGCTGTTGTGCGAAATATTCTTAGAAAACGTTTTTGAATGCTCTCTATGCCGCCCCACAGGCGCGCCGCATGGGGCTCCGTGGTAGAGTAAAATTCTACGCTGGTTTTGGTAATTGGTCATAACTTCTGGTAGGAGTGTCCTAATGACAAACAGTTTGAAGTGTTGGAAACTTGACTCAAAGACCTTTTATTTGATAGGTTATTAATCACATAATACCATATATATATATATATATATATATATATATATATATATATATATATATATATATTTAGATACGATCGTTCAAAGTCTAGACTATTGCAAGGACCTTTGGAATCTTAGTGTATTATGAAATGTTTCCATTTGGCTCACACTTAGGCCTCTCCTTGGACCCCACCTTACTTATTATATGACTCATACACTTGTTTACCAAATCCAATTCACTTACAATATATCTATATCACATAAAATATTATAATTAGTCTACTTGGCACCACAAAATCCTATATTATTTCGCAAAAAATTTCGGGGCTTTACATTTTCCCCCGCTTAGGATCTTTCGTCCTCGAATGAGTGGTAGATCCTGACCCAAATACATAACATAACATATCTTTTTTCTATCCTACTTCAAGTCCCTAAATTTTGACTAACTCCCAAATTTTTCATAAATTTCGGCTGCATATCCTTTGTAACTAGGCATATCCACCTGTTAGAGAATCACCCAAAACAATCCTAAAAACTCATCCATAACTCGACAAAGCACCATAATGTATATACCCTAGCTCTCCGCATCACAAGAACTACATTATCATAATGACACCTAAACATGGACTACACATTTTTAGATCATAACACCTATAAGGTACCTTTCAAGTCAAAGCTTGATATACAATCAAGAGAAAATACCTTATTTCCACAACACTTTCGGCCTTCAATGTGACCTCTTATACTTACAGGCTTTTCCATAACACATTCACGGAAACAACCCCAACCTCCAAACTTATCTAACAACGATGACGGTTAGATACCTCACACAAGCTAACCATCCATTAACTTCACCATCAATAATTTCCATCGGAGTGATACACAAAGGATACCCAACTGCCTTCTTAGTCATAGACACGTGAAAACACAAAATATATGGGGAACAACTATGGGGAAAATCCATACTCCTAGTGCGGCCTAATGTGAAATACACTTATACAACCTTCATTATCAACTCACATAACATCTTCAGGGAAAAATATTGAGAATAACATGTTCACCCTCCTAAATTCTAAATCTCTATACGAACACCCACACTAAAACTTTAATGACCTTCAATAATTACTCTAAGATGTGCTATCATAAACTGACCATAAAACTATATATCAAATATATGTGATCACATGGGGATGCTTCCTCTTTGACATGTTTGAACCTTCAATACCCAATGGATTTAATATAATAAGAATCAACGGAGTTCAAGATCATGCTGGAATTATTCAGGAATCCATTAATGTGTTGAGCAGAGTATTTCATGAGGTTATATTCTAAGAGACATGAATATTACTACTAACAATACTAACATGGTTAATCATTGTGATGAAATCAATTATTAGACAAATAAGGCATAGCGATATAGCGTACATTGGCAATAGGAACCATCAAGGAGGAATATTCAAGTACGTGACCCAATCGTCTCATGGAGTGTAGGAAAAATCAGTTTATCGAGAAGGAAAATACTCTGGCACCATGAATGCGATATGGGTTTCAAAGTACATGAAGTTGAATTACACTCATATCCTTAACTGACACAAGGAATCTATGCCACAAGCCCATGAGGATGAAAAGAAGTTGAACACTTATGGGATCATCATATTTCAAACAGCTTAACCCTTCCTGATAATTGACCCCATATGAGATAACTAAAGATACAACAACTTGTCTTCCAAATCGATATAATCATGATATGTGCAAAAATATGAAAGCATCTAGTCTCAACCTTTCACGAGTGAAACCACATAGCTAGGTCATCTTAATATTGAGATGAAATCATGTATTGGTTAGAGAGGTTCTAATAGTTAACATGATTCTCCGGGGAGAAAGACAAATAACGCTCATATCCACATAGGGAGGTAGAATACCAAGGGTAGAAAAACTCTCCACACATGACAATGACATAGTCAATGATTCTATAAGTAGAGGGTGTAAAGATAACCAAACTCAATGAGACAGTGCAAAATAATTATGGAAGGTTTGCAGATGTTCATGATGAATTCTCCATAGATTTTGACTTAAGAAAAGGAAGTGTCATAGTGACACATAGAAGGGCATGTTCTCTCATGGTTATCGAACAAGTTTTGGGAAACTAGCTCAATGAATTCACTAACTAAGGAATACAATTAACACGTTGGGGAAGTATAAAGAGAAAATAATAATTTGTTATGAGATGGGCATGCTTCTACTATACTAAATTCAAAATTTGCAATACAAGACCACATCATGGGCGACCACAATACTAGGAACTAAATGAGCTACTTGCTACGGGATGTCCTAAGTCGACACAAAATTTATACCACGATGGCGACACATGATCTTCCTTTGACGGAGATGTGAGGATCTCAATTTTCAGAGAGACTTTATTCGCACGGTGACTATTTCGATTGACATGCAGTCATATGATAGGTGTTGATGCATGCTCTCATGTTACTTGACATTAAGAAGGTTTCGTGATGATACTCGAAAGAGAGTAGAGTGACTGTTCAGACCATAGAAGCCATATACACCAATAAGTAAAAGAGTGACTCGAGAAGGATCACAACACTGGGATGCTTTACATGGAACTTGACACCACATAGGTAAACTTAATGACAATGCATACATAGGCACAAGTGTGTAGATGATGTCCATTTAAATAAAAAGATCATATAAGAAATTTATCAGGTATAGTCCCTTGTTTAGAATTTAGGAAACCAAGTGGGAAGTATTAATCCTAGAGTCATAACTCCGTTCAAGGGCACAATTATAGAACTTAATTCCACAAGAATGTAGATAAGAGGATTAGTAATAGAGTGGATTCACAAATAATGTGTCTCATTCAAAGAGTCGATACATACAATGTTTTATGATTCAACATCTTGTTAACACCATGTTTATGAGGACTCTTCACTATGGATGTACATATACAACAGGTAGAAATTTTGTGTTATTCATATTTATGTACTAAGGAGTGACTTACTGTAAGGCCCCGTAAATAATTTTTGGTCTCAAAACTTAGTAACTCGTGGTGTCGACTCCGAATATGTGTTAGGAATGGGTAGAATTCTAAGCTCACCGCGGTTCGGACCCTTTGTAGTGATCTAAGCCTTTAAAAATCAAAAAAATTAATTTTTCAGAAAGTTTGTCATTTATGCGGTCCAGAATGCGGTCGTAGATCAGCTATGCGGACCGCATTCCTACCGCAGAGTGAAGCAGAAGAATTGTCAAAATTGAAGTTGAAACTGTGGTCCATTATGAGACCGTATAATCAATATGCGGACCGCATTCCTGCCGCATACTGAATCAGAGAGTTGGTCTAAGTTGATGTTGAAAATGCGGTCCATTATGCGACCGCATAATCGATATGCGGACCGCATACCCAGGCAGAGATATCCAGTGATTTGGGGTCGGTTCTGCGGTCCAATATGCGGACCGCATTCCAATTATGCGATCGCATTGTGCGACCGCAGATCTCACCCGAACTTCTATTTTCTAAAATTTAAAACCCGACCCCCTTTCTAATATAATACCCTAACCCCTCATTTTAACCATTTTTCTGAACAAAATAAGTGAGAGGGAGGAGGGGTTCTTGAGAGAAAAGTTTATCTTCTTCAAAATTGTTCCTCAAATTACCTGGTCCGAAATTTTTTAAAGCTAGTGTCTTCATCTCCATTTCTACAGGTAAAATCCCGACCCCATTTTCATTGACTTTCAGATTTATTTGGGGGGGGGGGAGTCTCATACATTAATTCTTGATAATAGGGGTTGAAACATCATGCATGTTTATTAAAACCTAAAATCTAGTAAGAGTAGTTGGGAAGGAGTAAAGAA
>MU698577.1:55202-70281 GCA_026770625.1 Nicotiana glauca | reverse complement strand
ATGGAGGAGAAATAACATAGGCTCGCGGATGAAATATCAATTAAAACCCTTCTGCCCAGCTGGTATTTACTCTATGCGAACGCGAGGGCCCTCTCGTGTTCGCGATGCACAAATTTCCACTGGCCAAATTTACCCTTCGCGAACGCATCCAACACCACGCGAACGCGAAGCTTTCTCAAAGCCACTTACGCAAACGCGGCAGAACTTATGCGAACGCAAAGGCAAAAACTCCTGAGCCTCAATTCCTTATACGCGTTCGTGTCTCATCCCTCGCGAACGCGATGCACACCCAGCTCTCCTCCACGAACGCCAAACCATACATCACGAACACGTAGAGTAATCCACCTGCCTCCCCAGATCCTTCTTCGCGAACGCGAACCTACTCCTGCAAACGCGATGACCAATTTTGGTTTGCAAGTGCTGTGCATTTTCTGCAGCAAATCCTAAGTCCAAACTTCCCGTTTAACCATCCGAAATCACCCCGAGGTCCCCGGGACCTCAACCAAATGCACCAACATATCCCAAACATCATACGAACTTATTCCAATCATCAAAACACGTCAAACTACACTAAAATCATCAATTCACATCGGATTCAAGCCTAAGTTCTTCAAAACTTCCGAAATATGCATTCGATCAAAAACCCAACCAAACGATGTCTGAATGACCTGAAAATTTGCACGCACATCAAAAATCACCTAACGGAGCTACTCAACTCTCGGAATTCCATTCCGACCTTCGGATCAAAATCTCACCTATCCTCCGGAATTCGCCAAAATACTAACTTCGCCAATTCAAGCCTAATTCTACACCGGACCTCCAAAAGCAATTCCGAGCACGCTCCTAATTCACAAATCATCCCCCGAAGCTAACCGACTTACTGGAAATCACATCCGAGCCCTCTAACTCAATAGTCAACATCCGGTTGACTTTTCCAACTTAAGCTTTCCTTAAGGAGACTAAGTGCCTCATTTCTTATCAGAACCGATCCTAATCAACTCTCACACACCACATACCGATAATGAAATATTAAGAAGCAATAAACGGGAAAAATAGGACAGTAACACATGAGACGACGGGTCGGGTCGTCACATCCTCCCCAACTTAAACAAATGCTCGTCCTCGAGCGTACCCCGAGTTGTACTAGAAGCCAACCAATAGCTGAATGACCTTACCAAGCATATACCCCGGGTGATCCCACGTCACCCTATCTCACATAGGTCCGATAATAAAACACAGCTGAAATTTCATAGTCCATCTAAACCATAAACTGTATGACCACATTGAACTCTCCGAAATCATACTCAAAATCAGAACCTCACGTCAATATTCAGAATAAACTCGAACCAGCTGTAATAAACCATGCCTGCAACCTCAGGTGAAAACATGCAATATATCACACAATCCAACACTCGAAACCATAGTCACTATTCACAGTAGTTGCCCCCAATACTCAATTACCGATAGGAACCTCTTATTAGCTAAAGTCTTATTCCATCACTTTCATATACTGCCAACGATAAATAAAACACGCGATAAACCGTAACCATTCCTCAGGTCACCCATACAGAAATCCACTTCCCTGTCGACTAATGCCACAATAGATTTCCGGGCCAAACCTCGATATAAACCCTCTAATCAGCTGAAATCACATATTTCGCATTCATTAATGACTCCAACAATCACCTCGAATTCAACGCACCACTCTAGTGATATGACACCTCATCACAGGCCTAAGCCACAACTTGCATAATCCACGCACCAATGATGGGCGGTCTGAACATACTCAAATCATGACAAATGACTCCAACAAAAGAGCTGTAACTCAAACTCCTCAGTACCATCACAACACAAGGCTGGGACCCCATCCCATATCATAACCACCCCGGAGGCTCTAATCTCCATGTAGCCTTGCTACAATGTGCGGTCTTATCCAAACACTGTTACACATGAAGCACCTCAAGTCGCTATGCTCAAAATAGACAGCCACGCACAGATTGATATATAAAACAAAGCAATCCATCACACCCACGGTGAAGCAAGTAATATACACCATTTAATCCTGAAAGGACACAACCGATGCATCATTCGCCGAGCAACACCCAATACGAACTTTCCTCAGAAACCAGGAAGCAAGGCATACTAAGTAACATATGGAAAACTATTCTCACCATCACAGTATTGCGGCGTTAAACCCGATCCAGATAACATACCTGTGGCGGCGTGCCACTCGATCCACACATATATCTCACAAAAGGAGATGCACATCGAGCCAAATTTGCTCATTACAACAAAATACTGAGTGCATAACAATATCTACATATAACGTTATAAGCTATAAAACTCAAGCGCAATCAGAAAATCATAACGCCTCACAACAAAGAAAAAGCAACTCATAGATCTCCCCAGATCACTAGCAGGATCAATAACGATCGAATCAACCTATCCTTCATCAATACCATTCGAGGCCAATCAAGCCAACTCAAGCTAAACGCGTATCCAATCAGCTTACCAACAAACTCATTACCAAGAAAACTGAAGCTGCTCCTTCCACTACTATAACTCATGCCAGAGCCATATGATATGGTGGAAGACACCAAATCAATACTGAAATCCACAATCTTGCCCGATGACGTGCCCGGCCATAAGAAAACGCATCCGAAAAAGTTCTTCAATACCGGAACTGAATCAATGGTAGTAACCTTTATACTGACATCCGTCACAAAGATCCAATTAATGGAAGCAATCCTTGCCATCCATCCGCTAGTCTTTGGAACACAACCATTCTGCTAGAACATAGCCCAATGCACCTCGCCACGCAACCGGTGGCTTTTTCCGACATAGCCCACAGTGCGACAACCAGTCTACACCCCAATATCATATTCAGAATCTAATATACCAAGCAAAGAAAGATCCACTCGAGCTTCTAAACCCCCAATAGCCACTAACGGTACCAGTACGCACTATCCACAACCACTACATAGCCTGAACATGAGAACTCCCAGCCTCCAGCTCCACATAGCACACAAATTACTATACCTAATCCCAAATTCTGCAGTATAAATACATATTACACCTCGAGTACCCAGTCATTCTTCAAAGATATTCTCAAATTTTCCTGTGCCATCAAGCAAACTCAGATATCAGCAGTCAATCTAGCAATAAAGTGCCGCAATACTACCGTAGTATCATCAATCTAATCACATTACCTTTCTTTCGAGACATATAATCTCATCAAATCACTTCCAATTAGCAGTACCATTTCCTTGATTACTTGAGGCTACCCGTTGCCTAAGAATTTTATGAACTTCTTTTCAGAACTACACTATAACTCATCCAGCCAAGACACTCCGTCAATCCCATCTAGAAGAAGAATCATTACACATTCCATGCGAAAATCATTACACATTCCATGCTTCGCATACCCATAGAAAATATACTCATCTTCAAACCATGGTAAAACCCAACAAGAACATCTCTGCCAACTCCATTTATACAAGCTAAACTGCCAGGACTTGATCCTTCTACCCGAACGAAGCTAAGCAAGCTGTCAGAACTCAAGGGCCTTGCTGCACAATACCAGTAAAACTCATTACCTCGAACACATACGAAGAGTTAATCATATCCTTACCATACCGATTCGGTCTACTATCAAGCTATTCCGTCTATCAATTTTCTATTTTTATTCATCATCAACTTGATATTCATCCTTGTTGTAGCATCACAATGCCTTAATCCAGGCCTACCACACGAGACTCGAACATAAGACCACACTGTCTAAGACCCATAGGCCACCGAATACTCTCTGAACAGATCCCAGAAATACCACATGTCTTGATCTTTTCTAATGGAAACACAGTCCCTAGCCACAAACACAACCTTAAGACACTTGACTATTACATGCCAAATCTTGGTCACAATAAAACCATTCTTGAGAGTCATTCACTCTTACACAACTGTAAATTATCTGACTTAACGAACAGAACTACTCGTGCCTTATTAGCACTCTAACACAGCAGGACATGATCTCATACCAATATAACGAACATCTTCCTTCTCTATACACTGAGCATTCTTTATCAACAACAGCTCAAGACACCCTATTATTTCCTCACATCTACGAAGCACCATGTAACCTTTATCAAAATTTTGCTTCACTCGTGCCATCCTCAGCTCATTTTCTGCAACCAGGACTGATCCGTCAGCATACCTCGAAACGAAAACAACATAGCACATAACCGTGCGATCAGCTAATCCACAACAACCTCCCCAACTTGGCTCGATGCCATATATCAGGACACACTCAATAGCCTATAATACTTTTACTCTAATGATGCCACGATATCATAGTGATATTAACTCAAATCATGCACAAGTTTTGTAAAAACACAGATCATCTAGTACCGTAATCCTCTACACAGCTCGCATACATCTCTACCACAGTTGGGTCCACTATCTTAAGCGACCCAAATTCTCAGAATTCAACACGTACTCTTCAATTACACATAAGAATCATACCACTCAAGAACACTCCGCAGGACATAACCCACCTTCTTCATCTCAGTTTAGTATTTCAGCACACCTTTCACCATCGTACACATAACACAACCATTTATTCTTCCTGAGTCTGAACTCATACCGCCACACGTAATGTACTTCACTTCCCAACTAGGAGACACGAAAATATTTTTCACGTGCCCATATCTCGGGGCTACACAACATATCATAATAGGAAACGAATCACTTAACAGTTCATCTATTATCTAGTATACTTCTTCATCACTGCCAAGTTATATAGATACATCTCGCAGTACCAACATACTCATCACATGAATATCAAACCGCCATTCCGGCAATACCGAACATATAAGTTCAAAACACTTGCTCGCACGATCAGCACCTCAGTGCTCAAGCCATAGGCAAGATCTGGCCTCAAGTCCTCCAGATTGGCCCAACATCAAACTCACGGAGATTACATCTCGCCCTTTGATTGGGGAATTACAAGCCATCAAGGCACATTCAACACTTGGCGCTCATGTGCACATACAAACGTGTGGAAGGAAATTCAAGAGTTACTTTCGAAGCTGAATCAAGATCGCACGATAAAAACTCAAGAATGTGAAGTTTTCCTAAAGGTTCTGCAGCCTCTCGAGGATAAATACAGACGTCTCTGTACCGATCCGCGAGACTCTACTAAACCTGCTCATGACTCGTGAGACCTAGTAACCTAGGCTCTGATACCAACTTGTCACGACCCAAATCCCAAACCCGGTCTTGATGGCGCCTCTCATGAAGACAAAGCCAGCCAACAAAACAAACGCTTCCTTTTAACAAATATTTAACATTTAATAAGCTAAAACATGATTAGCATAATCAAAAGCACGAAAAACAACGATAACAATACGGAACCATCCCGTCACAGCCCGACATCGGGGTGTCACTAGTCATGAGCTACTAAAGAGTTCACTAAAGTACTACAAGTCCAGCTATAGGAACAAGATCTGAAATTAACATGAGCAACATAAAATAAGGGAGAAGATCTGGTGCAGCGGATACTAGCGGTCATGTGGCTCAGCTATGATAACAAATCTTCAATCAGCTAAAAACCCGCTACCGGGGTGGGCAAGTACCTGTATCTGCACGCGAGGTGCAGGGAGTAAAGTAATTACTCCAACTCAATGAGTAATAAAAGTAAATAATAGCTGAAAATAAGAGATCACGTAAGGCACTCTATAAGGCTATATAGAACAGTACGACCCTTTTTTAGAAGAATAGTAAAACTGTGAAAATCCTTTGGAAAACATTTGTGCTCAGTTAAAACCTCTTTTGAAAATATTCCTTTTCAATAGTTGCAAAAATAATTTCAACAAGTAGGAAATAATCAGAAATCTGCCCCTCGGGCTCAATATCACCTCTCAGTACAGCATCAGCCCCGAGGGCTTACTCCCAACTTACAAAGTACAACATCATCCCCTCGGGCTCACTCCCAACTCACAAAGTACAACATCAGCCTCTCAGGCTCACTCCCAACTCACAAAGTACAACATCAGCCTCTCACTTTATTAACAAATAACACTAGGGTATCTGGTAAACAGTGCAAGAAGTAGCATGGATGCCAATGATATGAGTGTTGAATGTCATGACAACATTACAAAATAAGAACAAATGCATGAGTGCAATGAAATGCATATGACGGTACAATCTAGTACCCGCTGCGGTGTGCAGCCCGCTTTATTTATTTATTGTCGACGGCGCTCACTGGGGGTGTGTACAAACTCCGTAGGGTCTACTACAGCCCAAGCGCAATAACAAGCCATCTCGTGACATCACATCTAGGCTCTCAACCTCATATCAATATCAGTATAATCATCCAGGCACTTGGCCTCAATATCAATGTAACACCGCTGTGGCGCGCAGCCCGAGCCACCCATAATCAATATAATACTGCTGTGGCGCGTAGCCCGATCTATGCTCAATCCAGAAAATCATCATTAGCCCCTTGGGCATTTATAAAACAGTAGTTCTCAGCCCGAAATATCATTTAAAATATCATTTGAGTTTTCAAAACTTAGAAGTATGGCTGAGTTTGCAAAATAGTATTTAAAACCTTGGACTGGAACCAAATGATATGCAAGATATGCTAAAACAGTAATATCAATCCACGAAGGATTCACATAGTTGGCACAAAGCCCAAACATGGCAGTAAGCCCATAGTATGATGATACAAGTAGTTTCAGTCAAATACATAGTAAAATCAACAACCGGGACGGACCAAGTCACAATCCAAAATGGTGCTCTACTCCATGCTAATATCCGGCATGCAAGTCACCTTAATACAACACTATGATATGCAAATCCGGGGTTTCAAACCCTCAAGATATCATTTACAAATATTACTCACCTCGAACCGGTGAAATTGCTCGCTCGCGATGCCTTTTCCCCTCAAATTGGCCTCCATGCGCGTCGAATCTAACAAAAATCAGAGCGAATACATTACAATAGGCTAAGGGGACAACATCCAATCGAAAACAATCGAAATATAGCAAAAATCTCGACACTAACAAAACCCGAGCCCCGGGTCCGCTTCTCGAAAAATTACAAAACTTACATTTCTGGATTCCTCGTCTCTCCAAGAGTCCATACATACCAAGAACTCCCAAATCCGAGCTCAAATGACCTATCAAATTCCAATTTGAAATATAAAAACTCAAGCCCTAACTTTACCCCTTTTTGATGAATTTCAACCTATTTCCATGTTAAATCAAACATAATCTCGTGTATTTAGGCTAAGGAACTTACCTCCAATCAATCCTCCTTGAATCCCTCTTCAATTAGCTCTCCCAAGCTCCAAAATCGCTCAACAATGGAGGAGAAATAACATAGGCTCGCGGATGAAATATCAATTAAAACCCTTCTGCCCAACTGGTATTTACTCTATGCGAACGCGAGGGCCCTCTCGCATTCACGATGCACAAATTTCCACTGGCCAACTTTACCCTTCGCGAACGCATCCAACACCACGCGAACGCAAAGCTTTCTCAAAGCCACTTACCCGAACGCGACAGAACTTATGCGAACGCAAAGGCAAAAACTCCTGAGCCTCAATTCCTTATACGCGTTCGCGTCTCGTCCCTCGCAAACGTGATGCACACCCAGCTACCCCTCCGCGAACACGTAACCATACATCGCGAATGCGTAGAGTAATCCATCTGCCTCCCCAGATCCTTCTTCGAGAACGCGAACCTACTCTTGCGAACACGATGACCAATTTTGGTCTGCAACTGCTGTGCATTTTCTGCAGCAAATCCTAAGTCCAAACTTCTCATTTAACCATCCGAAATCACCCCGAGTCCCCCAGGACCTCAACCAAATGCACCAACATATCCCAAAACATCATACGAACTTATTCCAATCATCAAAACACATCAAACTACACTAAAATCATCAATTCATATCGGATTCAAGCCTAAGTTCTTCAAAACTTCCGAAATGCACATTTGATCAAAAACCCGACCAAACGATGTCCGAATGACCTGAAAATTTGCACGCACATAAAAAATCACCTAACGTAGCTACTGCAACTCTCAAAATTCTATTCTGACCTTCGGATCAAAATCTCACCTATCCTCCGGAATTTGCCAAAATACTTACTTTGCCAATTCAAGCCTAATTCTACACCGGACCTCCAAAAGCAATTCCACGCACGCTTCTGAGTCAAAAATTATCCCCCGAAGCTAACTGACTCACCGGAAATCACACCCGAGCCCTCTAACTCAATAGTCAATATCCGGTTGACTTTTCCAACTTAAGCTTTTCTTAAAGAGACTAGGTGCCTCATTTCGTATCAAAACCGATTCCAATCAAGTCTCACACACCACATACCGAT
This sequence comes from Nicotiana glauca, assembly GCA_026770625.1. Classification (NCBI taxonomy): domain Eukaryota; kingdom Viridiplantae; phylum Streptophyta; class Magnoliopsida; order Solanales; family Solanaceae; genus Nicotiana; species Nicotiana glauca. The sequence goes on along the minus strand of MU698577.1, from coordinate 61,895 downwards.
AATGAAATGTTAAGAAGCAATAAACGGGGAAAACGGGAAAGTAACACATGAGACGACGGGTCGGGTCGTCCCAATCAATCATCTCATTTCAATATTTATTTCACATATCAATTCATCAGCACTTGGGGCCACAATCATTACATCATACATAGCACTTGGCCGTATTTCATAATTTGAGTTCTTTTCACATAAATATCAATCTCAACAACAAGCCATTCAATTCAAGAGGTCAAGTATACATGAGAAGAAACACGAATCATGGTCATATAGAATATTTCAGAAATAATACACTTCAAGTTCATTATAAATGGAACTTCAAATACAAAGGGTTTTTCTAAAAAGGAGGGGATACACCAAACCATACTAAAAACACACATCAAGTCATAAACAAGCAATTACACCAATTATTCTTGAATTACTTCTTTTAAATCACGATAATATACAATTTAAACATCGGTGTATGTAACAACTCCGATCACATTGGAGGTACTTATAAGGCAAATCATTATCTCGAACAGCCACTTATGGGCATAAATTGAGTACAAATCCTTTAGGCCACTTTATTGTTAAAGTCATTTACGGAAAGTGAAGTCAAGGCTCATTTTATAATATATTTCATATTTTCTCATGTCATAGGTATCACCGAGCATAATTATAACTCAAGCTTTTGCACGTTGGCGACACTCTATTTCCCAAAGTCATTTGATTTATTTCAAACATCTTTATACATTACCAACAACTAGACACAATTAATCAAATACATTTGGAACATATAAGAACAATTAGGAGGATCAACCATTACGAGTTTTCTCACACAATCTGACATAACAATCTTAGTTTAAACTTGACTTGAAGTCTAGGCATTTCAACGCATGGTTCACATTCTTCTCACATCCTTAAATTTCCAAGGATAGCATATTGAACACATTGAGACACACCTTTCACGTATATATTTGGCAACACTAATTCATATGAATTAACAATCAATACATCAATCAAATTTTGGTCTTAACAACATTTACATGGACACTGAAGGAGCTCAATTTCTAAGAAGAGGGAGTTTTAGCGATACATACCTCAATTTAGATTTGTTAGACTCTACAATGTTCCAGAATTCATAGAAACCACAATATATTTTGGAAATATAACAATTTGAAGAAAAATTAGGAAGATGATCATAATTCTAGCTCATTTGAGCATTTCATCAAACACTATGTGTGCATTAAATCATTTTTATCTCAACAATGTTCATACACCCTTTCACAACACATGCAAGCAAGATAACAAGTCCAATACCCATAAACTTTCTTGATAAATACCCATCTTTAGATAAAATTCGAAATTAAGGGTTAGGGTGTAGAATCTTACCTCAAGGATGAAGACCTAGTGTGTTTTTCCTTGTTAATCTTTCAAGATTTGAGCAAGAATTGAAGAAAAATTGATGAGGGACACTTTCCTACTCTAGGGCAATCTATCATTCTAAAAATATCTGGTTTTACCTAAAGAAGTGATCCATTGCATTTATTTGGCGAAATGAGGTCATTTTATAACAAAAGCCCGATTTTTGCACAACCGCGCCGTGTGGGGCGCTGCGGTTGTGAGAAATGTTCTTATAAAACTTTTTTGAACTCTCTGTACCTCCCCACAGGTGCAACGTATGGTGCACCTCGGTAGAGTGTAAGGCCCCAGAAAATTTCGCTAAGTAATTTAGGATTTTGTAGTGTCACGCAGGCTTATTATAATATGTTTATATGCTATTAACATGGTGGTGATCAATGGTATTTTGTATTTATGTGTATTAGTCTTATGTTAAGTAACTTGGGGTCCAAGGAAAGGCCTAAGTATAAGAAAAATGGGAAAAGTCCATTATAGGCTAAGATTCCAAATGAGTTCGCACAAGTTCCCACTTCGAACGAGCATATATAAATATCTATAAGGTTTTGGGTGATGGATAATCTATCAAATTAATGTTCTTTGAGTTTAGTTTCCAACACTTTAAACCATTCTTCAATTGGACATTCCTACACAAAGTTATGATCAAATTACCGAAGGACGGAAAAACGCAATCATGTGTCAAATCTGCGATCGCAGAATCACAATGCGGTCCGCATTTTTGATCTGCGATCGCAAATCTAATTGCACACTGGTTCAGTGTAGCCCATTTTTGGGAAGTGATTATGCAACGCATCTGCAGCCCGCATACCCATTCTGCGGTCCGTTCTGCGATCGCATAGTTGACATCGGAGGGTTAATTTTCTAATTTTCATAACCCGACCCCATTTTGATATATAGCCTTTGGGGCTTCATTTAGGGTCATTTCCTACTGATTTTAGAGAAAGGTGAGAGTATTTTAGAGAGAGAAGGAGGAACCCAACATTTAAATCATTCAAACCTTGCTTCAATCTTCAAGAATCAAAGAACCCAATCACAAGATCTTCATCTAAGAGGTAAGATTTTATACCCTAGGTTTTAATTTCGAGTTTGGAGTATAATATGGGTTATTGAGGTATGATTCTTGGGTGTATTAGTATTGTGTATACATGCATGTAATACTTAGGTTTATGGGAAGATTGTTTAACTTAAATAAGTTAGATTGGGTTAGGGAATGAAGGAAATCTTGAAAAGGGGATTTGAAATCAAGATGCTCATCTAGTATTTGATAAAATGCTCAAATGAACTAGAGTTATGAATATATTTCTAATTTTTTCTCAATTTTTCTATGCCTCAAAATAGATTAAAGTTGCTAGAATTTCCGAAACGTTGTAGTAACTTAAGAAAAAGCTATTTGAGGTATGTATGGCTAACTTTGACCTTTGTAAAGTCACCTTGTTTGGTGTACGAATATTTGGTGTGTGATATCTACGTGGATTGTTTATTAAATTCTTGTGATTGGTTTGTTGGGTGTTTGGTTGAGTGTTTGTCGTTTAATGGTGCAAGTAATTGACAATGAACTAAATGCGTGATTGTGAAAGTATTATGTGGTAAGAGTTGAGAAACAAATGATGGAAGGAAAATCATAAATGATGCAATTGGAACAACTGTGGTAATAACATATTTGGCTTGTTGTGGGTAATTATTGTGGTGACTTAAATTGCATATGAATTGTTGAAAATGATGGAAAATGGTATTGATGGTTATGGAAACTTGTAAATTGTTGTGGTTGTTCTAAAGAAGTGTTGTTGTTGATCTTTGTGAATTGTTGATTATTGTTGTGTTTTTTGTGAATTGTAACTGTACGGTGGGATTGAGTTGCGCATCGCAACACGAAGTAATAAGGTGTGGGTTGTGGTGATAAGAGTGGCCAAGGTAATAAGGGTGGCCGAGGTAATAAGGGTGAAAAGTGATCGAAATCACTATTGAAATGAAAATATGAGAAAAATTGTGAAATCATTGATGAGATAATGTTGAAGGGGAAAAAAGAGAGATTGTAAATTTGTTTGGCTTGATTGTTCCTTTTCTTGTGCATTTGATTTTTGCTTCTATTACTGTTACCTACTTGTGTATGGTTTGAGTTTACTTGAAACAGTACAATTCAAATGTACTAACGTCCCTTTTTCCGGGGGTGCTACATTCGTGTTATGATTGTAGGTGGATCCATAGCAGGTACTCCAGTCCACCGACCATAGCTCCTCATCACTTCCCGTCAGCTGATTCGGCGAGCCCCTTTCCATTCGGGGCCCTATGTGGCTCATGCCACTTCTGTTTTGGGATCTTGTTTTGATGTTTGTATAAGGTATAGCCGGAGCCTTGTTGCCGGCATTTCCATATTATTCTTCAATTGTATTTAAAGGCTCGGTTGACAGGTTGTGGGTAGTTTCGGGCATGGGAATTTAAAAGATAAATATTGATGTTTGGCAATGATGTATAAAACATGGAATACTTGTATTATGGTGAATGAATTTGCTAAAAAAAAAGATGAAATGGAAATTGTTATTGAAAGGTTTATAGAATTTGGTTAATGGAGTCCATCTCCTATAAATGGCTATTTCACTTGGTTAATAGGTAATGAAAATGTGGGGTAACACATGGGATAGAAAAGGCACCCAGATCCGCTTGACTGAGGATACCCGGTTTAGCGCCGGTCATGTCCCTCGAATTTGGAGCGTGACAAACTTGGTATAAGAGCCTAAGGTTTTAAAGTGTCCTAGGATGTCTCAGATCCGTGTCTAGTAGAGTCTTTCTTATCGGTGTGGTGTCGACCACATCTATAAGTTGGAGGCTATTTGAACATTTAAGAATTTCACCCTTCTTTGATAATCCAGATCGTGCGATATAGTTGAAGATAGAGAGTTGATTTCTTCTCTAAGTCTTATTCTCAAGATTGGTAATTTTGATACCATAATCCGCGAATTGAAGCTTGTAAGGAGGGATTGATCCCACCATTGAGTCCGAGTGGATTACCCAAGGACTTGTTAGAAAAATGTGTTGAGCCATGGAAAGATTGGTAGAACTTGTTCTTAAGGGGAGTACCTTTGTTTCTACTAATGTCATTGCACCACCAGATCATGTAGTATATCATCAGTATGTATGGCAAAAACCCCGTCTTTTAGAAATTAAGCTTCCATGGTGCCCGCGTAAATGTTGTAAGTTTAAAATATAATTGATGCAATACTCGTTTTGTTATGTTAAGCGAATTATTATTGTGAAAATATATGTGGGAGGTACTTCTTCATGTGTTTAATATGTTATTCTTGGTAAATGAGGATATGTGAAGAATGTGAACTATGAGCTAAAATGCCTAGACTTCAAGATAAGTTTAAATTGAGATTTTGATGCCAAATTGTGTGAGAAAACTTGTTATGGTTGATTCCTCCAAAATGTTCTTACGTGTACCAAAGGTATTTGATTGATTGTGTCTAGTTGTTGGTAATGTATAAAGATATTTGGAAGTGAAGTAAGTGACTGTGTAAATATGGTCNTATTTGGTAATGTGGTGATTGTTTAAACCTTTTGTTAAACCCTTATGACTTCCTTGTCCTTGCATAGATATGTTCTCAAAAGGAATCTAAATTACAAAACAATTCATGCACATGCTCTTTGAATGAGACGTATTATTTACAAAGTCTCCCGATGATAGTTCTATTGTTTACAACCTCCTATGGAATTGAGCTTTATAAGTATGTTCCTGAATTGAGTTATAACACTATTGATACTTCCCACTTGTTTTTCCTAAATTTTCATANCAATGTGCTATTATTGACAACTTAAAAAGGGTTCAAGGAATATGAATCATGTATTGAAATGCAAAGACCTTAAATTAAAATTGGAGATGCACATATTAAATAAAACTGTGTGAAATCCTTTGTGTATAGAGATGTTGAAATAAGTCAAATGATTTTGAGAAATAGAGTGTGGACAATGTGTCAAGGACTCAAAATTTAATTGTACCTGGGGTTACGTATGATACGTATGACATGATAGAATATGAAACAAATTATGATGTTGATGTGAAATATTCGGAAATGATGTGAAGTGCGGGAAAGAAGAGACTGTGTTATGAAATATGGCCTAGTGCCAAGTCTGATGTGATAATTGTGGCCCCAAGAGCCGATGGACTAATATACGTGAAAATGACATGATTATTTTATTTGATAATGTGGTGATCATTTAAAGTGTTTGATTTGTANTAGCAAGTAGCTCACTTGGTTTCTAGTATTGTGGTTGCCCATGATGTGGAATTGTATTGCAGTTTGGAAGTTAGTATAGCATAATCATGTCCAACTCATAACGAATGATTATTTTCTCTTTATGTCTCCACAATGTGTTAATTGTATTCCTTATTTAATGAATATGTTGTGCTAGTTCCCAACACTTCTACGATAACCTATGGAGATCTCATCATGAACATCTACAAACCTTCAGTGATTATTGTGCACTGTCTCATTGAGTTTGGTTTTCTTTACACCCTTAACTTCTAGAATCATTGACTATGCCGTTGTCATGTGTGGGGAGTTATACTACCTTGGTATCTCACCTTTTTGGCTCGATAGGAGTGTAATTTTCCTTCTCCCCGGAGCGTCGTGTTAACTATTAGAACCATCTAACCAATTCATGATTTTGTCCCAATATCAAGATGCCCTAGCTATGGAGATTCACTCATGAAAGGTTGAGATTATATGACTTCGGATTTTTGTACATATCATGAACATGTTGATTTGAATGACAAGTGTTCGTATTTTTAGTTCCCTCATATATGATCAATTATCAAAAAGGGTTAAGCTGTCTGAAATATGGTAACCTCATAAGCGTTCAATTCTTTTCATCCTCATGGGCTTGTGGCATAGATTCTGTGTGCCAAGTAATATTAAGAGTGTAATTCAACTTTATGTATTTTGAAACCCATATCACATTCAAGGTACCAGAGTATTATCATTCTTGATAGACGGATTTTCCATACACTCTCGAAAAAGAGTGGTTCATGTACTTGAGTATTCCTCCTTAATGATTCCTATTTCCCATGTACTACTTACTCTAATGCCTCATTTTTGTAATAATTGAGGTATTCACAATGATTAACTATGTCAGTATTGTTAGTAGTAACCTTTTGTGTCTCTTAGCATATGACCTCATAAAGTACTCTACTCAGCGTATTAATGGATTCCTGAATAACTCCAGCCTAATCTTGAACTCTGTTGTTCCTTGTTGTATTAGATCTATTGGGTATTTTAAGTTCAAACAATTCAAAGATAAATC
>MU698577.1:0-41491 GCA_026770625.1 Nicotiana glauca | reverse complement strand
CCCCCCCCCGCGAACAAGCACTCGAAAGCTCAAGCAATGACGAGTTTGTGGCCGACCTTGCCATAATGAAGATGCTCGAGGACCTCACCAAAAAGATCGAGTCAGGTGAGAAAATGATTGCAACCAGCAATAAAAAGGTCAAAACCTACAACTCTAGGGTCGACCAGATCTCGGGTGCGCCCCCGATCCTCAAGGATTTAGACTCGAAGAAGTTCATACAGAGGCCATTCCCCAAGGAAGCGGCCCCGAAGCTCCTTCCAAAAAGTTAAGAATACCGAAACTCCCTAAGTACAACGGTACCACCGACCCTAATGAGCACGTTACTTCCTACACCTTCGTAGTAAAAGGCAACGTTATAAATAAAGACGAGATTGAGTCTGTATTGTTGAAAAAATTTGGTGAAACACTTTCAAAAGGGGCCATGATGTGGTAGCACAACTTGGCCCCCTATTTCATAGATTCATTCGCAATGGTAGAAGACTCCTTCGTAAAAGCACATGCCGGAGCAATAAAGGTAGCAAAAAATAAGTCCGATATTTTTAAAACAAAGCAGAGAGAAAATGAGATGTTGCGGGAAATTGTGTCCTGCTTCCAGATGGAACGGATGGAGCTACCGCTAGTCTCCGACGACTGGGCAGTGCAAGGCTTCACTCAAGGCTTGAACGAACGAAGCTTGATGCCTTCAAAATAGCTAAAGCGGAACCTAATTGAGTATCTGACAATGACCGAGTCGGACATCCACAACTGGTACCAATTGAAGATCAAAGTCGAGGATGACCAGTTGGGAGCCCCCTTGGGCTTAGTATACCCAAACAGACTCCCGGCAAAAGAATTAAAACTAAACAAATAAAATTACCAGCCATACCTTGAAGATAAGAGGAACGCCCCAAGACAGAACCTACCTCGCAATGAGTGGTGGGTGGATCGAGGACAGGACCCTCAAGGGATTATCAACAGACCAAGGTTCGATCGAAACATGGTGCCAAGGAATGCACCCCACTTAACGGAATACTATTTTAGTGTCGATGTGTCAGACATCATGTTCGCCATCAGTAAGATCAGAGTCACCAACTGGCCCAAACTGATACAGTTGGATCCTTCGTAGAGGAATTACAACTTAGTATGAAAATTCCACAACACGCACGGCCACAGGACCGAGGATTGCCATCAACTACGAGAAAAAGTAGCTCGACTGCTCAACATAGGACAACTCCTGGAATTCCTTAGTGATCGAGCCAAAAACCAATTTCGAGAAAAGGAGGTGACCAAGAAAAACAAGCAAACGAGCCGCAACATGTCATCCACATGATCATGGGGGTGTCGACGCCCCGCAGGTGTCACACCTCCCTTTTCACTGCACCCCGTGAAAGGGATATAATAAAGTAAGTTTTTCCAATTAAAGGACAATCGAAATGGGATTTACTTATTAAAAGATTCAAAGTCGCCACTTGGGAGATTTATGGTGTCCCAAATCACCGGTTGAATCCCGAATCGAGGAAAATATTGACTCTGTTTAACAGTTCGTGAACCAGAAATTCGAGTAAGGAATTCTATTAACCAGGGAGAAGGTGTTAGGCATTCCCGGGTTCCGTGGTTCTAGCATGGTTGCTTAACTGTCATATTTGGTTTATTTATCTGATTTTAATACATTTTGAAGCTATGTGCAAATTTTAGCTTTTAACCGCTTTTATTCAATTTTAAGAAATTGAACGTCGTTTAAAACATGTTTTTTTATCACGTCACATGAAATGCACCCGGATCCTCGACACATTTTATTCAACGTTTTGGGATTTGGATTTGGGTAGGATGAAATGCACACCCAAATTTTGGAAGGTAAAATTATTAAAGAACGCACCTGAAGCGACTAACGTGTTATTAACTTTGTGGGCGGCCATGAAGATTCGCTAAATGGCACGTCCCGAATTCTAAGTATTTTAATATAGTAATTAAAGAGGGACACACAATTTATGATTTTATTTGGTGCGGCACACGTCAATTTATTTTTAAAAGGACATCCTAAAGACGAACTAATATTATCTACAAGAAATGTCTCTAAAACAAAAACTTAATTTGTTTAATATTATGAATTAACTAGCATTATGGTATTCAAGGAAATTCGGGTCCTAAGATCAAGTCCAAACTCGAACAAGGACACTCTCTATTACTGAAGAGGCCCTTAGCTCGTGTATGCCACTTAACTTCAAAAGCCCGACGATGTGACTAAAAAAACTTCAAAAGAAATCAGATGCACAAAGGAAGACTGGTTATTTAAGGCATAGTTTAATCCAATCCCAAACATATTGGTGAAGTGAAGTCAAAGAAAAACAGCCTATGTATTAACAGCCGAATGCGAACAAATTGGGCACATTTGAAAGCGAATATTCTATTTGGGCCCAAGGGTGAGCCCAAATTCTTGAAGATATGTTGTCCTTAATTTTGAATGAGGAACTCGAGTTCGAGTCTCAGTCACCATGACACTCTTTGAATATTGGAAGCACTAATATTCATAAAGAGATACAAACCTTAATTAACTACCATATTCACGGCAAATGAGAACCTATTAATTAATCAAAAATTCGAATTGAAATAGTCATGCTTCAATATTATCAGAACCTTAACAATTAGACTTGAATGAACTTATCATTTAATGTAATCTCCTAATCACAGAACCATAGATTAACCCCTAAAGTAAACATGTGTTCCTTTTATCAATATATCTAAACATGGATCAATCAATACCAAAATATACATGAACTTCATGCGTCGAATTTCAACCTGCAGCATACAGTAAACTACCAAAAGAACAATACACCAAACAGGTACTAGAACCAAACCCTGTATTCAACTAGTATAAATTGCTAGATTAGCCTTCACTACAACTAATAAAACCAGCTGATCCAAATGTATCTCATGAATTCCAAACAGTCTCTAATTAATAACATAACAGGAAGATCTATATAATCTATAAAGCTAAATGTTCTATATAGATTCGAATGAACACACAAAGTAAAGGAATCAACATGCTTTATTCTCACTTCCAACTGGGTGCTACATCATGATAGACTTAGAACATGTACCTGGAAATGGAAAGGAAGAGAAGGTGAGATTCAGCAGAAACAATGACAAGGACCGGCAGCAATACAGCTAACCAAACCAGCTTCCAAACCCAAAAGATCGCACAAATAACCCTAGAAAATGATGAATACTCAAGCAAAATAGCTAAACCTTTAAATAAAACTCTTTTATCAATCAGTTCGACTCATTTCTCACTTAAGTGAAGGCTGAAATCAGTGAAGAACCAATGGAACAATACAACTCTCTTCCTTCTTTCTTCTTTTTTTTATTTTGTATTTTTTTTGCTTCCTAAAATGTGGTGTGTTTTTAGCTCTTTTAATTCTCTAAACTTCAAAATGTAAAAGAACCTCCTAATAAAGTGAAGAAAGGGTCTTTATATAGTCAGCCCATCTCAAACAAGCTATTCTTGCACCTGGAACTCCTTGCACGTAAAAGCTATTCTTGTGGATTCTCTTACTGTCCACCTTTAACTTGTCCAAGGTGGAGAGAGGGCAAATGTTTGCACTGGACCCGTTGTCAATCAGCATCCGAGTGACCACAGAGTCTTCACATTTCACCGTGAGATAGAGTGCTCTATTATGCTCAGTGCCTTCCAAATGCAGCTCATCATCAGAAAATGTAACCCTATTGACCTCGAAAATCTTGTTTGCTATTTCTCTAGGTGGTTCATAGAAATCTTATTAGAAACATGGGCTTCATTCAAAATTTTCATCAATGAATGATAACAGTGAGATCTATGCCGGGGTCTTTCTCAGTTATTCTACAATGGATTAATCATGCGCCTTCATTTTCTTCAGGAATTCTTCTGCTTCCTCTTCAGTTACGGCTTTCTTTACTGGTAATGGATTATATTTGGCGGTTTTAGCTCTTCTCAACTCTTCAGGGGCAAAACATCTTCCTGAGCGAGTAAGCCCATGAGCTTCACAAACTTCTTCTTTAACTTTCTTGCCCTTATACATTACTTCCACTCGGCCGTAATTCCATGAAACAGCCTTTTCACTGATTATTGGTAACTGAGTCACTGGCTTGATAATAACCGGCTCTGTGCGAGCGCCTTTCATGATCACAACGGTCTTGGTAACTGCTCCAGGCACCACCACTTTAGCTGGCTCTTATTTTGCTGCAATACTGCTCGAAGACTCCTTCTGTACCACCACAACTGGTTCATTAATTGTCTCTTCTACCTTGATCAATGTCCTCCCACTAGTTGGTGTCTCGTTCAGCCTGTCCTTACTAACCCTGATCATCATTACAGTTTGTGAAGGCCTCTTATGCTCTCCCTTTTGTACTAACTAAATCATATTGGTCTCATGATGGTTTGGCAGTGGATTATGATTGATGTTAGGCATCTCTGGGGCTTGCACCTCAGTTCGGCGGGTATCAATGAGCTCCTGGATGGCCGTTTTCAATTTCTAACACTTCTCCGTGTCATGCCCCGATGCCCCCGAACAATACTCACAACTCAAAGAATGATCAAGATTTCTTGGAAGGGGATTTGGAACCTTAGCTTCAATTGGACTCAACATTCCCAACTGCCTTAGCCTATGAAATAAACTGGTGTATGACTCTTCCAAAGGTGTGAAAGTTTTTTGCTTCTGTGCCCTCCCTTGCTTGAAATTTTGGCTGGCCCGAAAACCTACTCCAGGGGGGTTCTTATAGTCTCTTGGAGGTGGGTAGGTGCTTTGAGGAGTTAGGTAAGTATTTTGTGGGGTGTGTGCGCGCCATTGTGCATGGGTAGGAGGTTGGGGGTATATTTGGGCATAGTGGACAGAGAAGTGAGGATCATGAAGTGGGTAATAGTGTTGTGGTGGGCTATATGGAGTGTGTGGGCAGGTTTGGAGAAGGGGTAGAGGTTGGTTGTTATACGGCGATGGGCCCATGTACCAAGCTCTCGATTCAACTACTGCAACATCTTCTTTCTTCTTTTTCCCCAATACTCCTCCGGTGTCGCTCCTGATAGCCTGGGTAGTTGCCTTGATTGCTGGATAGCTCATGATTTTGTTGGATTTAAGCCCCTCCTCCACCATACTTCCCATTTTTACTACCTCATTGAAGGATTTTCCCACTACCGACACTAAATGACCATAATAGGTGGGTTCCAAAGCTTGCAAAAAGTAATCAACCATCTCGCTTTCTTTCATTGGAGGATCGACCCTTGCCGCCTACTCTCTCCACCGAAAACCGTACTCTCTGAAGCTTTCCCTGGGATTTTTCTCAATTTTAGTCAATGACAGATGGTTTGGGACAATTTCGAGATTATACTGAAAGTGGCATGCAAACGCCTGAGCCAAATCATCCCAAGTGTACCATCGAGCATAATCTTGTCGAGTGTACCATTCCAAAGCTGCACCACTTAGACTTTGACAGAAGTATGTCATTAATAACTCGTCTCTTCCCCCAGCTCCTCTCATTATTCTGCAAAATCCCCTTAGATGTGCCACCGGATCACCGTGCCCATCATATAAGTCAAACTTGGGTAACTTGAATCCCGCTGGTAACTGGACATCCGGAAACAAGCACAAATCCTTGTATGCGACACTTACTTGACCCCTGAGACCATGCATATTTCTAAATGACTTCTCCAAGCTCTTAACCTTTTGAATCATCTCCTCCTGCTCAGGGTTCTTGGGAGGCTTCTCTATTTCAGTTGAGAAATCCAAACGGGGAGTGTAAGAACATGGTTCTGATGGTTTGAAGGTGGGTATGGGTGGGTAATATTGGTTATCATGGGTTTGGAACAAAGGTTCACTAGGGGATCTGTGTAATGCGGCGGGTGAAGGGGCCACAAACACATGAGTAGTTGGTGGTGGAGGGCATGGGATTTGTTTGGGTGGTGGAGGTACTGGTGTTTGGGAGGTGGTTCTGTAGTACTGTTGGTAAGTAGGAAAGGCTAGCGATGAGTTCACTATGGGAGGATCCTGAGGCTGAGCTAACGGTGGGATGTAGGTAGGGTTAGTAGGGTAAACTGGTAGTGGGTGTCCCTTTGACCAGGCCTGGTACATCTCGGCCATTTGTTGCTTCATTTTATACATCTCCTCCTTCATTGCATTAACATCCAATTCTTCATCCTCCCTAGATGGGTCGACGATGCTTGCTTCTAACTCCTGGTTGACCCTGTTTGACTTGTCCTTAAGGCGGGTGTTTTAGGAGTGGGTTGCTAGAATGCCAGTCAAATAACCACCTGCCTGTACTCATCATCAACAACAACTTTGTTAGCGATTAGAGCACTAACAGATAGGTAGTCGCACATTTGGGGAATGAATGCGCCTAAGCAGTTAACCATTTCTATTATGCCTTTGCTTAGTTGCATGCGTCATCCCGACTTTCCTTTTTCTGTATTTGCCATACCTTTCCTCTCATTCTTCCCTCATGTTTTTTTCCATTGTTTGTTTCTTGCCTTTCCCTATTTTCTTTTGCTTTTCTCTCTGATTTTCCCCTCTTTTTTTCCTTTTTCCTTGTTTTCTTCTTGCCTTGGTTTTTCTTGCTCCTATTCTCTCCTTTCCTCAAAATTATTTTTCCGCACTTTTTTTTCCTTTTCTCTTGCTCTTTTTTTATTTTCTCTTATTTGCCTTTTTTTTTTGGTTACGGTCGAATCCTATGGAGATTGTCTATGTATCATGGCCCTGCATGAATCAGACCAAGCGTAGTTCTTGCAAATAAATGCAAAAATAAGGAAATAATTTTTGAGATTTTCACCTTTTCATTAATAAAACTCCGATTATAAGGATACTAGACTATTTTTTTTCTTAAAAAAGGAAAATTACAAAACAAAATCAAAATAACAAAATACAGACTAGATGATTAAAAACTAGATCAAGAGTACATCAAAGCTTCAAATCCTGGGGACCGCAGGGCATCATTCGGCATCGCCGCGGGCCTGCGTGCAAGACCCCTTTGTAACTGCTCCAAATCATTCATAACCTAATGAACAAATATCATCACTTTCGCAAACAAAGTGGTACAACCCATTCTTTCGCCGGCTTGACATTTCATGACAATATAATCTGCAATGCCTCTAATTCTTTCCCTGATCTGGCCTTTTCCTGGAGTCGCCGGCTTATCTGCTAGTTGCGAGCCTCTAACACCTGGGAGTCGTGGAAATGATGGTCTTGCAATAACTTTATTTCTTTCTCCATCTCGGCCATTATCCTATAGCACTGTTCCCTTTCAGCCTAAAATTCTTGGTCCTGCCGGGCTGCATTATCTTCGAGGGTGTTCATCTTTCTTTTCAGATTGGAAATGGTTCCCTCATAATCTCTGTTAATTTGTTGCACAAATTGGGCCCTTTCCTCTGTCTTCTTTGCCCATTGTACCTAGAGTTTTGCCATATTCCCCTCAGATTTCTCCACCTCATCCTGGCACTCTAAGACTTGCTTTTTCAGCCCGTTGATCAAACTCTCATCAGAACGACTTCTTTCTTGGTTTTTAGCAGCTATTTTCATTTGTCTGATTTGATCTTTAAGAACGTCATTCTCTTGACTCAATTTCTTTTTGTCACCTTCTTCAGTCGCAGCTTGCACACTCTTTTCAAATTGAAGGTCTCGGACTTGCTGCTCCAGCGCCCCTATCCTGGCCCGATATTCCTTTTCCTTGGCTAGCCAATCCCATTGTACATGGGCTCCGTCAGTGAATTGTTGTACATGTGGCCTTTTGGCGGGTTTATCGGGAATCTAAAACCTTATTTCCGAATTAGGTTAACTATTTGGGGTCTAGTTCGCCTTTAGCCCGATCCTGTACTATAGTCTTAGGCTCAAGGTACCTGCACTCATTCCATATTTGTTGGATTTTTCCTTCCGGAAATGCAACTTTTTGACCTAAATCAATGATGTGTCCACTCAGGTCTTCATCATTGTGAATAGTTTGGAATCTTCCTAGTTGCCTCAGAACTCGGTAAGGGGCGTAGGGTTGGATGCTTCGAATGCCCATCAAAAGAATATAAGGTACTTCTGCATATGTGTATACAGCTTCAATAGCGAGAAGCCATCCAAAAGCCCATTCAACTTTATCCGCAGTCAAAGATCTCAAGCATGACAACCAAGCCTCGGTGCCCTCGGGGAACTCAATACCTGTTACTCGGGTTCCAAACTTCTCGATGCAACTCGGCCCGGTTAACCCAAAGTTCATATACCCCGTGCGATGACAAAGGTGCTCTTGTATCCACAGCTGCAGCAACAGATTACAACCCTAAAAGGATTTTACACCTTCTCGGCATAAGGTCATAGCTCGATTCATTTCCTCCACAATCAGGGGGACCACCGTGCTATTAGACTTCTTTATGGAAACATCCAACATTCCTACAAGGCCAATGTCTATGTGGTCGTCTTTTCAAGGACAGATTATAACTCCCAAAAAGGCTACCATGAAAGCCAATCCCCGCCGGGTTTCCCATTTACCTTTGTTCCCGGCGTGTGTCAAATCGGTGTTAGGCTCCTCGAAACCTCTCAGCTTGCCATATCGGTGGTATAGGAAGTGAAGTGTGCAACACCATTCTGCTAAATGCTTATCTTGAATGTCTCAACTAATGCTCAATAGGTCCAAGAATCTGTGGAGGTTGACTGGTCTCGGTGCCAATGGGTATCTGCTCCTAAGGTTCCCGTTGAGACCCGTAATCTCCTCTAGTGTGGGTGTAAGTTCGAAGACCGAGAAACGGAATACGTTACGGGTTGGGTCCCAGAAAGGTATTAGTGCTTCAACAATGTCCGTCCTTGGTTTAATGTTCAACAATCCAACGAGACCACCCAAAATCTTGACTACTGTTCCTATGCTACCTTTCCTCAAGTTATTCCACCACATGTGGATCTTCAAAGGGATCTCACTCAGGACTGAGAAGGTTTCAATGTCAACTGTAGTCATCCTGCACATTTATTTAAAGGAATTTAATGACTTATTTTAACCTAAAAGGAAAAATATGGCTATTTAAAGAAAAATGACTATTTAATGACTCATTTTGACTTAAAAGAAAAAGTGGCTATTTTTACAAATTGTTTTTTGAGAAAACAAAAACTCGGTTTTGCAGATACGGCCTTTCAGCACTTCCGGAAGGGAGATTTTAAGGCTATGCCTGCCAACCGTTTAAAATGACTCAGGGTGGCTGTTCTTCCAAAAAATAGCCTTCCGGCGTCCTTTTGAGGACATTTGGCTTATTTTTAACAAGAAAGGCGTCACCCGACTTATTTTGACAAAAAATAAAGTTTTGGTATTTTTGGCTATTTTTGCAAAAGGGAAGTTGGACCCGATGAGGGTTGCCTACGTATCTCACACCTTGTGAGAATCAAACCAGCGTAGTTCGGGAAGATCTGTCAAAACCTAATATTTTGAAAATCTTTTCTCTTTTTTTCAAACATTTTCCTCTTTTTTTATTTTTTTGAAAATCCGGCAGCATTTCGGTACTATTTGGGCTTTGGTTTTTCAAAACAAATGGTTACCCTTACCTAGCCCCAACACTGCTATTTTTCTCAATTTTTCCTCATTATATATAAGATGGTCAACATGCAAACCCAAAGTGAATGAATTCACAAGTAGCACTTAAGATGCATCAGGATGGTCTTTTCATTTAAAGTCACTTGTCCTAGACGGACCCAACCCCTGTGTTGAGTCCCCTAATTCAAATGCACATGATGCAAACAAATGTTCCTACAGGGGATCCAGCATGAGGTTTTGTTCTTCTAGGTTTAAACCCTAGGTTTATTATTCTAGACCTGGCTTACCCGAGCGGACAGCTAGGGCCGAGGGGTGGGGCAGCGTACCGGGGATACAGAAGCTCCGCCGGTTAGCAACTTATCCGAACCTCGTTCTAAATTGGATATTACTCTAGACATAAAATAAGTCACATGAAGTGCACCCTCCATGATTTAGAAGACTCAGAGAGAAGATGGGTTTCGTAACAGTTTATATATACAATTCACCAAATATCAAAGCGGTAAAACATTTAGCACATTAAGCCCGAACATGTAACAAAATCAGATAAAGCCAAATATAACAATTTAACTGAGCTCGAATTCTGAACCATGAACCAAAAGTTCTGGGTTCTTATCCTCAGCAGAGTCGACAGAGCTGTCATACCTCCTTTTTTACTACACCTCGTGAAAGGGATATAATAAAAGGAGTTTATCCAATTAAAGGACAATCGAAACTGGATTTACTTATTAAATGATTCAGAGTCGCAACTTGAGAGATTTATGGTGTCCCAAGTCACCGGTTGAATCCCGAATCGAGGAAAATATTGACTCTGTTTAACAGTCTGCGAACCAAAAATCCGAGTAAGGAATTATCTTAACCCGGGAGAAGGTGTTAGGCATTCCGGGGTTCTATGGTTTTAGCGCGGTTGCTCAACTGTCATATTTGGTTTATTTATCTGATTTTAATACATTTTGAAACTATGCGCAAGTTTTAGCTTTTAACCGCTTTTATTCAATTTTAAGAAATTGAATGTCGTTTAAAACATGTTTTTGGATCACGTCACATGAGATGCACCCGGATCCTCGTCACATTTTATTCAACATTTTGTGATTTGGATTTGGGTTGCATGAAATGCACACCCGAATTTAGGAAGGCAAAATTATTAAAGAACGCGCCTGAAGCGACTAACGTGTTATTAACTTTGCGGGAGGCCATGAAGATTCGCTAAATGGAACGTCCCGAATACTAAGTATTTTAATAAAGTAATTAAAGAGGGCCACACAATTTATGATTTTATTTGGCGCGGTGCACCTCAATTTGTTTTTAAAAGGATATCCTAAAGACGAACTAATATTATCTACAAGAATTGTCTCTAAAACAAAAATATAATTTGTTAATATTATGAATTAACTAGCATTATGGTATTCAAGGAAATTCGGGTCCCAAGATCAAGTCCAAACTCGAACAAGGACACTCTCCATTACTGAAGAGGCCCTTAGCTCGAGTATGCCACTTAACTTGAAAAGCCCAATGATGTGACTAAAAGAAAACTTCAAAAGAAATCAGATGCACAAAGGAAAACAGGTTATTTAAGGTATAGTTTAATCCAATCCCAACCATGTTGGTGAAGTAAAGTCAAAGAAAAACAGCCTATTTATTAACAGCCGAATGCGAACAAATTGGGCACATTTGAAAGCAAATATTCTATTTGGGCCCAAGGGTGAGCCCAAATTCTTGAAGATATGTTGTCCTTGTTTTTGAATGAGGAACTCGAGTTCGAGTCTCAGGTACCACGGGACTCTTTGAATATTGGAAGCACTAAGCTTCAAAAATAGATACAAACCTTAATTAACAACCATATTCACGGCAAATGGGAACCTATTAATTAATTCAAAATTCTAATTGAAATTGGCATGCTTCAATATTATCAGAACCTTAACAAGTAGACTTGAATCAACTTATCATTTAATGTAATCTCCTAATCATAGAACCATAGATTAACCCCTAAAGTAAACCTGCATTCCTTTTATCAATATATCTAAACATGGAACAATCAATACCAAAATATACATTAACTTCATGCGTCGAATTTCAACTAGTTGCAAACAGTAAACTACCAAAAGAACAATACACCATACATGTACTAGAACCAAACCCTGTATTCAACTAGTATAAATTGCTAGATTAACCTTCACTACAACTAATAAAACCAGCTGATCCAAATGTATCTCATGAATTCCAAACAGTCTCTAATTAATTACATAACAGGAATATCTGTATAATCTATAAAGCTAAATGTTCTATATAGATTCGAATGAACACACAAAGTAAAGGAATCAACATGCTTTATTCTCACTTCCAACTGGGAGCTACATCATGATAGACTTAGAACATGTACCTGGAAATGGAAAGGAAGAGAAGGTAAGATTCAGCAGAAAAAATGACAAGGACCAGCAGCAATACAGCTAACCAAACCAGCTTCCAAACCCAAAAGATCGCACAAATAACCCCAGAAAATGATGAATACTCGAGCAAAATAGCTAAAACTTTAAATAAAACTCTTTTATCAATCAGTTCGACTCATTTCTCACTTAAGTGAAGGCTGAAATCAGTGAAGAACCAATGGAGCAATACTGCTCTCTTCGTTCTTTCTTGTTCTTTTTTTTTCTTTTGTATTTTTTTTTGCTTCCTAAAATGTGGTGTGTTTTTATCTCTTTTAATTCTCTAAACTTCAAAATGTAAAAGAACCTCCTAATAAAGTGAAGAAAGGGTCTTTATATAGTCAGCCCCATCCCAAACAAGCATTTCCCATTTTGCCCCTCTCTCACCCAATTACTTTTACCCTTTTAACCCCAAAAGGAATCTAAAAATCCAATCTCTAACAAACTCACATTCTTCTATCTTCTAGAGACTCCCATCCTAATAGAATTGATTCTTTCTTAATATGATGTCCCTAAATTACCCTTTTTCCAATCAGATATTACTATCCTTGACCTTGTTCTTAAGACCCCTTATAGTTTTCGGACTTACAACTCACCCCCTACGGATCCCTAAAGATTGAAAAACAGAACCAACAAAGCAAAAGAACACTTATTCGGATCAAAAATGGAAATCTTCGATGAAATACCAAAAATGATGACAATTAACACAACATCATACATACAGTATTCCCAATATTACTTACACTAACATGCAAACGGAAACTCAATTAGATACTTAGACTTAAATCATAATTGAAATAATTCTAGACCTAAACTAATTGACTTGAGACAAACACACGAAGACTGAAATCTATGCAATTGACTTAAACAGGACAAACATGATGTTAATTCGAGACTCATAAAAGAAAAGAAAAAGAAGATGAGGAGAAAGGTGAATCAATTAACCAGGAGTAAACAAGATAAAGAAAATCTTACCTAATTTCCACGGCCTGAGACAGACTCCTACCACACTCGAAACATAAACCCCCAAAGATCCGTTCAGGCTTTGGCTTCAGGAACCCTAGATTTGAAATTCGACCGGTTTTGGAGGCCTTTGAGAGGGTTTGATGTGAATGTTGGATGGGGGGGGGTGGGGACAAAGTTACCACAGGGTGTGTTTTTTGAGTGATTTGTGGTAGCGCCGCCACGGGAGAAATTGTGGCGGCGCTAGGGTTCATAGTTTCAAATCTAGATTCGAGAATTTCCAGGCTTGTTTGATGGAAGATAATAGTGGATTCATGACCGGGGGGGGGAGGGGGGAGGTGAACTTGTGGTGTGAATTTGATGAAGATTGGGGTAGTTTGAGTCATCACCGCCGGCGGGCTTGACGGAGTGTATCATGGCGGCGGGCTCTATGGTTTGTGCGGGGTGAGGGCGACGAGAGATGAAGGGGGTGGGGGGGTGGCCTTCGGACACTTAAATATTATAGATCCCCCTGAGTTTGTGGCCGTTGGATCATGGGGACCTCGACGACCAGGATTGCTTAAGGGGAACGACGTCGTTTTGTGTATTGGCTAGGGCGGCAGACCGGGCTGTGATGTATTTGGGCCTGGTCTATTGGTCCGCTTCGGCTGATGGCTTAATTCAAAATTGTCCCAACTCTCTTCTTTCACTTTATTTCCTTTTCCCCATTTTTCAACCTCCTTTTTTTAATTTCTTTTTCTTGTTGATTTAAAACTAAAATGCATCTAAATTAATTCATAAAATTCAATCAACCCTAAAACTAATTAAAGAACTATGAAAATTATCACAAAGCAAATTTAAAAGACATACTACCTAGAAATCAAAATCAAAATTTAAAAATGCAACTTAAACATATATTTTTGATTTTTCATTTTATGAAACAATTAATTTCTAATTAATCCTAAAAATGTAACATCGAAACCCTAAATGTATGCGCAAACAAAATGCCAACAATTAACATAAAATGCCACAAAAATTTACGAAATTACAAATAATAAAAAGAAATTATTTTGTTTGAAATTATGGGAATAATTCATATAGGGAAAAAAATCACGTGCTCACAGCAGGGACATATGATGAGAAGAACAAAAATATCCATCACCAGAGAAAAACTGACTGGGGGATACATCCCCGAAGATGCCCTCACGTTTAGTGAAGAGGAAACCAAGGCCCTATCTCTGCCCCACACCGATGCCCTGGTAATTTCCTTTCTTGTAAATTCTTTTTAGATAAAGCGTGTACTCGTTGATCCAGGTAGCTTGGCCAATATTATCAGATCGAGGGTGATAGAGCAGCTTGGACTGCTCGAATGAATTGTGCCCGCCACTCGGGTCCTCAATGGATTCAACATGGCAAGCGAAACAACGAAAGGAGAAATCATCCTTCCGATTATCGTTGTCAACACAACCCAAGATACCAAATTCCATGTCATCAAAGGAGATATGAGGTATAATGCCTTATTTGGGCGGCCGTGGATACACCACATGAGAGCAGTACCAGCAACCCTTCACAAGATGATAAAGATTCCCAACAAAGGACAAGATCAAGACCGTCTACGGGGAGCAACACACGGCAAAGAAAATGCTCTCAATACATGACGTGTTACCAATGCTCATACCTACGCCCCTGAATAAACCAAAGGGCGACTTGGGCCTCACCCTCGGCCAAGCTTGAAAAAGCGAAGTCCACATCACATCTCCACCCCAGGCGATTATAACAAATCGATTCCGAGGCATCGCCAGCATATCTCACTTTAAGGTACGATCGTCTCCCTTTTTATAGTGAATTTGGAATTAACCCTTGTGCAAGCACTCGACCGAAGATACCATCGGAACACCACGGGGCTCTAAAAATGCACTTGTTGCACTCTTTTCCTTCGACCGAGTTTTTATCCCAGAAGAAGGGTTTTTACCAACAAGGGTTTTAATGAGGCAATGTCTGCGAGCTGCCTAAGGAGGCACTACGCAAAATATTCAAAACTTCCCCTGCGGCTGACTTTTGAATAGATAGGGGCATTTCCCCCGGAAGCTGCCTGATGGAAGGAGTTTTTGAGGCCTCAAATAAGGTTCTTATAGGAAAATAATGTATTGGACCGAACGGTATAGTCAGGCCCCTGTCTGCGAAAACATGTACTATTGTATTGAGTAGTCAAAAAATATCTTTTGTCAAAAAAACAAAAAGAGGAGACTCCTTTTCGGAGTAAGGTAACAAATGTTTTCACCAGAAATATCCCAAAAACACAGGAATGGACGCTAGCAGTTCAAACCTCTGAAATCACAAAAACATCAGCATCTCATACTTCGAAAAAAACGATTTCAACATGCTCAAGGCAAGGGCCCCTCCACCGAATGCAGCCCGAGATACTCGGAGACTTAGTGCCAACAATTCGGCACCAGCATGACCCCAAGGTCGGAACTCTAAGTTCATAAGGCCCCGACGAGGCAGCTCTGAGCTCACGAATAACGGCCTTTGAGCCGAAGCAAATGCGATGTCTCAAAGATTGTCGCCAATCACCATATACTGGAAAAACCAAAACTGTAAGACCCCAATCAAGTAGACTCGGCATAACCAGATCGCTCTTACATAGCAACAAAAACTGTAAGACCTCAATAGGAATGAAAAATTGTAAGACCTCAATAAGAATGAAGAATTGTAAGACCTCAATAGGAATGACAAACTGTAAGACCCCAACATGCATGAAACTCAAAATCCCAAAGTTTAGGCTATACATCGCATTTGTAAGAATTCCGAAAGGGCATACCATCGCCGTAGACACCTAAACTATCACTCGAGATTAAAATGGCTTCGGCGAAACACATATGACTACAGTCAAAATGGCTGATATAGCAAACATTAACGCGACTCAGGGACGCCCGACCATCGCTAAACAAAATTATAGGCCATTACTTCGAATATACTTCGGAAAGAACTGATAAATATAGGCTTCCCTCAACAGGCAAAAACGAGCTTCGACCATGTCAGCTCCAAATCGTAAGGCTTCGACCTACTTAACCTACAAGCTATGAACCTTCTGAGGTGCGCAAAATATCATCGATATAGACTTGAAATTGAGATTCCTCCGGAACCAACGATGGGGCAGGAAAAATTATTTTAAAAGACCTTAACGAGCGGAAACCAAAGCCTACAAAAAGTCCACCGGCAAAAATCATAATAGCCATTGTTGCCAGCCAAATGAGCCTCCAGGCAACATACTAAAAGGTCTCAAATGACCAGACAACGTAAGAGCTATTGTTGCCAGTTTAAAAATTGACAACTTGAGGATCAAAATGAGCTAGAATCATAACACGATTCAGAGACCTGATCCAATATAGTTAACTATATAAGCCTCCGGGCCACATATAGCAAGATCTCGACGGCCAAACAGCATAAGAATCATTGTTGCCAACTTGAAAATAGAATAACTTGTGGGTTAATTAAAGCTCGAATAGTAACGCTACTCGGAGTTTGAATCCAAAATAGTTGAAAAAACAAACGACCAATGGAAAAAAACCATCATCGTCCGCCCATGAAAGAATTCAAAGGTCAATTACAGCTCGAGTCGCAAGACGACTCGGAG
The DNA here is from genome assembly GCA_026770625.1 of Nicotiana glauca. Lineage (NCBI taxonomy): Eukaryota > Viridiplantae > Streptophyta > Magnoliopsida > Solanales > Solanaceae > Nicotiana > Nicotiana glauca. The sequence continues at coordinate 24,997 of MU698577.1, read as the reverse complement.
ATTGGACTCAAAAGAGTTGGAATGCAATCGCCTAAAGGCGGGCGATAAAATCAATCATCATCCGTCCAATCAGGCACGAAAAAACTTGAGGGTCAACTAAAGCTCGAGTCGCAACGTGAGTCGAAGACTTAACCCAAAGTAGTTGAAACAGCAAATGCCCAAGGGCAAGAAATTAGAACAATTACTATCTGTCCGTATGGGCACGAAAGATTAAAGCTCAGGCAAGCTCGAGTCAATGCTTCACTCAGAGACTAGGCCTAAAACAGCTGGGCAAACTGCGAAGGCCCCAACGCCTGCTTACATCGAAGATCGCACTTGAAAGCCTCTAGGCCGGCCTGATTAGCTTCGGACCTACGAAGATCCCTCCAAACATAAAAACTTGCCCGCCTGGTCAAAGGCAGTTTGGTAAAAGATACGAAGGAGGTAATGCTTCAAGTTTTATCTTATCCTACATATGCAAGTGGCACACTTTCCATCTACCAACATTCCCTACGAATATTAAATACAAAGTGGAAAACAACAAAAATCTACACTCCGCCCAAAAGGGCTACAGCTTGTCGTGTTCGTTGCCCGCGACGTCAGCAAGAAGTAACCGAGCATCCCGCTCGTCTGCCTTAGCTCGAGCCAATTCCTCTGAGAGAATGAACCGATCTTCTTGAGTAACTCCCTTTGGGATCTGGAACGGATATAATCCTCGATCATTTCTTCACGATCAAGGGCCCGTTTAAACTCGGCTTGGGCATCAACAACGTCTTTCATACAAATCGCCATCTCCTGATCAGCCTTGATTCAACTTGATGCTGCCTCAGCATGGGCATCGATTATTTCAGCCTCAACCCTCGAGAGTTCGGACTCGAGCCTCGCGATCACATCATCTTGAACTAGAGCATTATCACGAGCCAATCAGAGCGGACCTCGAAAATGATAACTTTAGCCAAAGCACTCTTCTCTTCTAAAGCATGAGCCTGGACCTGAGCCCTTACCTCACCGCAAGCATTCCTAACACGGACGGTTTTACCCTTAAGCTACTAAGAATCCTCCGTCTGTTTCTACAGAAAAAAATAGGCAAAAGGATTAACCTTATGGGTCAAAAATAACGAAGCGTGTACTATGAAAGGTTACCTGCTCCATCAAAAAATTCCCGTAACTTGACCACCGATATGCCTCATGTCGCCAGTGCATCAGCTCAATATACTATCCCCATGCAACTCAGAGGGCCTGGAAGCCCAAGCCTATCATGCTAATTTAGGCTCGATCCGAGGCATGACGATGGGCTCGAAAAAGGGCAACGCCAATCAGTAGAGGAATCATGATCAAACTCGCTACAAAGTGAAGACGGCGTACCTCCAAGAGGGCCGAGCAAACTCCTATTGGCCCAACCCCTTTTGGCCTGGATGATGTGCTCTCCTTAGAAGCACGGGCCCATCTCACCCCAATAAAATCTCCATCGCATTATAAAGCGCATATCTTATTTATCGTCGTCGTTACCTAGCTCGAAAACCTACAAACTCCCCACTTTTTCTCCAGAGGGGGCACAGCCTTACCCCTAAGAGACCATCCAGTGCAAAACAACGCTCGAAAAAATGCGGTAGAAGAAGGAAGGCACAGATACTAAATTCGTTATCGCCGTAATCAGTGTTGGCAAAACACAGGGCGCACCGCCTAAAGATTATTATTCCATTTTTTAACAAATAAATGTAGGTTTCAAAGGTGTCATATCAACTGTTAACACCCGAACAGAGCTACTTGCCCGTTCCCGGTCTCTGCCGTCCCCCAAATAACAGTCGTTAAAGGCACCACTATCACCGATAGAGTCGACAGACCCCGACAACCCTCGGAAAGGTGGAAGGAGCCTCACATTATATATAGGAAGGGCGGAAACGATTCAAAGCCAACTAAAGACACCAATCGTCAGCACCGCCTCCAGTCTCAAGATAATGCTCAGCCCCGAAGGCCTCTGTCGTAGTATGACAACGCTCCAGAAAGCCAACAACGCCTTCACCAATACGAGATTGTCACACAATTCCGAAAGCTCTACCAAGGGACACCAGTTTGTGAAGAGATAGGCATTATTTTAACAAACACTCGTATGAAACAGACTCTGGGTGATGTCCAGGATGGTCCGAGCATAAGTAGACCTCCGCTCGAAGATCGCCTTTAGGAAATTGCCGACATCCCTAGTCCATGGGACCTCGAGCAAGTCCCTTCTCGAGGGTTATTACGAGGCCCAAAAATACTATCCACGCCTTAATGCAAGAAAGAGGGTCCCAATGGCCCGAGGCTATCGGCCTTATTTGGTTTCAGTTCGAGAAACCATGAAGGACCTCACACGGAGCAGTTTGTATTAACCGAAGGCTGGGAAAAATGCTCACATCTGAGGTTAGTATCACTATCAACGAAACTAAATCATGCATCCGGGGCTGCCAAAAATATAAAGAAGTATAGTAAAATATCGAAGAAAGGGATCAAGGAAATATCTTTGTCTTTATACAAATGTTCACTTACAACGACCCTCGAGAGGTCGTTACATATGATTACAAAAGCCCGCAGGGCGATCCTTATGTAAGAATGAAGATGTACAAAGGATATGCATACAATAAGAGCCTAAGGGTCTAGCATATTCCCTAAATGTTTCATCTCCGTCATCATTCCCTCATTCATATGACCTCAAAGACAATATCTTCCAAGTCCTAACCCCTCGGGGACCACGCCCTAATCCTCCCAGAATGGCATCTTCAAAAAGAAGGATATAGAAGAGAAAGCAAGGGAAGAAGAGCAAAATGATGAAGAAGACAAGAAGTGGCTGGGTGAAAAATTTGGCTAGTACAAACTCCACCAGCAATACCATTTTTTAAAGAAACTAATTGAGACGTTGCTTCAGTCCGGGAGGCGAAAGTCACTAGAAACTACTGTCACACCCTCTAGGAATCCAAAAGGGGTGTAACACGTTGAGCCAAGGAAGGAGGGTGAGCAGCGATATATAATCTGAGCCCCCTCTTGAGCAGTGGTGCATAATCAAAAATATCTCTCAGGGTCAGAGGAAATCGACCCTCTACCTCATCACCCCAAGCCAAAGGCAATAGCAACAACAACAACAACGACAATAGCATCATAGCGGCACAACTTCATCTAAACAAACAGGGATCGAGAGTTGGGTCAAGGCACATATGATGTAATATCTTGAGGCCACAGGCCTCCAGCATAATGAGTTGGCATAAACTAAGAATAGCAAGAAAAGGAGAAAAGATGGGTATCAGAGGAAGTTTGAACAAGAATCCGACCATATGAAGCCTCGTTTATCGGGGGAGGGAAAAGTAATTAATGGAACTATTACCACACTCGAACAGTGTAACAACAAGTACAATCAATGTTATCGTGGAAACTGGACCGATATCAACAGTATAACTCTGAAGAATGAAGAGTCACGACATTTCAAGTGATCCTGGAAAAGCGGAAAGGCAAAATGCCTCGACGCTTGTAAAAAGGGGTTGCAACATTGACACGACGACGTTATGGAAGACCAAGAAGTGAAGTATCAAAATTATTTCTTATCACTTCCCTCTAAGAAATGCAAAGACTATCTATGTGCGGTGAAATCGGGGAGGCCGATTTCTCCTTGAAAAAATGCTTCGGAGGGTAATCACGGAAGCCCGGGACCTCGAGCTAGTCACTTCCCTCTAGATCGATCGATTCCTTGCCAAGGATAATTCTTTCCAAAGTCCCGACGAATGAAGGAATTTACCAAGGAATTCATCCGTGGTCAACCAGGTCTATTCGAGCAGCTCGATATCAGCCCACGCTTACATCATAAAGCTAGTTGGTTGTCTTATCCCATATCTTTTGTCACGTAATGTATTTTGTACTAAGTTTGGGCTCCCCCTTTCTATAAAAAAGGAGTCTCTAACCCCTGTAAAGTAGAGCTCCAACTATTCTACACAAGTACAATAATATCCCTCTCTCTCTTCTTTCTAAATTGCTTGTTCCCACTGGCCCGAAGCCATCCTAATATTTATAGCTTTCTTACATGTTCTTCATTATATTATTTAGTATTGGCCATATAGAGCCTTATCTGATCTTACCTTAACTATTATCCCATTCTCAATTGCCCTCGATTCCTCGAGCTCGACCCTGACAGCGACCCCGAGGTCACCCGTCGACTAGACCCATACCCGGGCAGCAGTCCCCTCGGTTTGATTACTGCCTCATTTTATCTTGCACTTCATCATTAAACTTCACATTATTAGCATCATCTACTATAATAACTAGCTCGAGAATAGATCACTTATTTTTAAAATCTCATTTACAAATTTAATTGTCGTTACCATTTTTATGGTAAACAACCGTACATTATGTTTAGTGTATGTAAATGTGCCAGGTTTCAGTCAGCTCCTAAGGAATCATATTTTACCGCAGTAAAAGAAACATTCAATATCTCATTGGGACTGTATCTCATGGACTATGGTACCATCGCTCTAACTCTTTTAAATTAGAAGGTTTTTCGGATAGTAACATTACAGGTGATAAGGATTATAGACAAAGCTCAAGTGGTACATGTCCATTACTGGGAAAGGCTTTGATATCCTGGAACAGTAAAACCAAGCATCAGTTGCACTGTCCACTACTGAAGCTGAATCCATTAGCATTGGGCAATGTTGCGCACAACTAATATGGATGTCTCATCAACTGGGTTGCTACGAACTTTCATTTAAGCCTATACAATTTTTTTATGATAATTCAAGTGCTATTTTTCTTTCCAAAAATCATGTGCATCATTCGAGATAAAATCATATAGATATCAAGCATCATTTTATTATAAATCATGTTCTTAAGGGAGACATAGAAATATCATTTGTTGGAACCACTAATCAGTTAGCTGATATTTTTTCTAAACCTTTATTAGAGGAGGGATTTTATGATTTAAGAAAGTTACTTGGCCTTACTTGCTTTACTAATAACTTTTAGAACCTCTGTGTACTTATTTTTTTACAGGTGTAATGATTGTCCTTTACTCATGCATTAATTACGCCTCTATTTTTCCCTCTCTTTTATCTTCTTTCACATCAGTTCTTCGTTTAAAGTTGGAAACTAATTATCACGTCCTTTCAACTGACATCTTTTCTTTTTCTATACTCAACCATCAAAAACCTTCTTCTTAAGGCGGAGAACCCTTTACAGTCACTTTCATCGTTATCCCATCTCAAAGCTCCGATCAAACCCTTTCCCTTCATTGGCTAAACATCCCAGAAATCCCTCAGCCTCTACCAGAAAAAGCACTTGTTCCACAGCAAAACCCCCATCTATGCCCCCAGAATAAGTAGACCTAGGACCCGATCACCTTGAGGGTTTCGCCTCTTCTCAGGGAGATTTCTCTTAGAACTCTCAAATCCTAGGAGAAAGAGCCTTAGGTAAACGACCCATGGAAGAACCCCCTGTCTCCTCCACCCCAAAGAAGTCCAAGGTTGATTTTTCTGCCTCTCTCGAATCTGACCTCAACTTCTAGGATTCACAAATAGGGATTTTTTCATTGCTCTGAAGGACAAGCCCATTGGTCATGGAAGGGTCATCGACCTTGACGACATGGAAGCCCTCAATTGAAAGGTCAAAGACTTATTCGTTCATCAAGGATGGGTTAAGTTTCTCTCTATTCCTCCGCCTAAGGTATATTAACCCCTGGTAAAAATGTTCTATGCCAATCTCCGTTCTAGTAAGCCTGATGGGTTGGAATCTTTAGTATTAGGCAAGCGCATTGTTCTTATTCTTGATTGTGTCCTGTTTGATTCGCTCTTTCAGTGTCGTTATTCTGGTTTTCCTATGTTTTTTAAAATCACCTGGCCTAATGACTTTGAAATTTCTTTTGACCAAGCCTAACAGTGTATTGCTGAGTGTCCCTCTGACTCCCTTCGAAACCAGTTAGGTCCCATTGATATTAGTTTCGAAACTCGGGTACTGGCCCACATTATCGCAACTACTTTGCTTCCCCGTACTGGTTCCTTTTCAACCTTCTCTCAAAGAGATACATTTTTTGTTTACTGCCTTGTGACCAAACTCAAAATCAAGCTTTCCTCCTGGGTTATCAATTTCATGATTGAAAGTGCTGAAGATCCCACTACTCTACCTATGGCATGTCAATCACTCACATTCTGGAAACTCATCAAATTTCCCTGTCCAACTATCCCTTCATCATTGTTCTAAATCTTACAATTCTAGATCCTATGCTAGTATGGGATATGGGAGTGTTAAGGGCTCCTGGGTTAAGAACCACGATATTGAAGAAAAGAATGTTCCAATCGAGTCCAAACCTCCACCCTCTGTTCCTCATCACAGTCCTAGTAATCCTGATTTTGGTGACAAGCTTCGTGCCATTAACTCTCAACCCTGTAAAATCAAAAATCTTCTCACAGCCACTTAGTCTACTGTTGCTGACATTCATGCCATTTCCAAGGAAACAGGGTCTGATGTGTCCAAAATTAGAGTTGATGTTCTCAGTGTTAGGGAGAATGCTGTCAAAGCCTTCAGGGAAATTCATGACATGTTGGATAGAGTGAGCATCTCAGCCAATGCTAGCTTTGACAATTCAAGGAGGCCATCTGCAATACCCTTACTTATTTTCTGCGCCGTTAGTGTAGTTGTTTAAGACAATTATTTTATTGTGTTGGTTATGGGCGATTTTTTTAGCTTTTGGATTTATTTTTTGTTGTGCTATTTTTTGTGGGTTTTTTTCTCAGTCACTGGATAATTTCTATAACTCTCCTGACTAATGTTATATATTATGTTTAGTTCTTGGCTTGTTCCCTCTTTGTTGATTCCAAAAAAGGGGGAGAAAAGTATATGTTGTATATGTACAGGTACAGTTCGTTGGCAGGAGTCGACTCTTACCATGGACTAGTTAACTGCATAAACTAAGGGGGAGTACCATCGACTAGTCAACTGCATACATTCAGGGGGAGTAAACCACAAGGAACTCAACTAGTTTTTTACACATATATATTATTCTGTCATCATCAAAAAGGGGGAAATTGTTAGATTTAGTTTTAATGATGTAAGTAATATACCTCTGCAGGAAGTCAATTATAGTAGAACGATGAATCAAGAATATACTACAAGAATGTTGAACTCAATCTTGATGCTTAAGGAAAGAAATCGATCAGCAAAGATTTAAACCAATCAGCAAATCTGGATGCCTAAGGAAAGGAATCACTAAGCAAATCAATCAACAAAGATTAAATGACAGCTGCGATGGAAAGAATCAAGCAATCCTAAACTTAAGGCATGAATCAAGGCCAGCATATCTGGAAGGTCTAAGATATTGTAAGTATTTCTAAGCGCCTAATTTCGGAAGGACCAACAATCAAGGAGCAAGCCTTCATTATATAAAACTGTTAAAGAAAGGATATCAAGGAAGAGCAACAGCAAGCTATCTTATTATTGGAAATGAATTAATCTCTTTCGAAGGATCAAATCTCTTGGGTTAAGCCTCGCTTTTCACTAAAGTATTTATACCCAGCCTTAACCTTAGATAGACATACTTTGATCGAACCAAAAACCCTCTCATTGTTCTACTGCAAACAAAAATTGTAGTTCACTAACATCTGCTGTGTAACAAGTCAGAGAAAAAGGAGAGTATAACTGTGTTATCAAGTCAATTTGACTATACTCGGAGAAATGCATTTACTAAAGAGAACTCCCTTTCAACCCAAGGGGACTGGACTAGGATTCATACTGAATCCGAACCAATATAAAAATTTCGGTCTCTTTAATTCCTGCACTTACTTTCTGCATCTTACTTTCTGTCATTATAATTGTTAAGTTATTATACCTAGTCAACTATTTGATAAAACAGTCAACTAATAAGAGATTAAATTTAAAAATATACAATTCACCCCCCCCTCTTGTACTTTTACAAATATCGAGGTTGGATGAGACGGTTTGTGCTTGTAAGGACCTGTGACCTTATCCCCGAGGAGAAACTACCGTTCCCCGAAACGTGGAACCTCGAACGTATGTATTAGCCATTAGTCTTCATAATTTATTTTTTGCTTTGTGTAACACTCTTATATGTCTTGCAGTGGTTGACTAGATGTTTCATGCAGTCCCCCACCTTGAAGACGGGTTCCGCAGCTGGCTGCAACTTCTTCTTATGCCGAGCACTGCTAGCGTGATGTGGCGAGGGGCATATGGGTGGCTAAATACTAACTTTATCATGTATTCTTACGATGCCCCTTCTTGAAACATTTTCTTTCTAACATACTTGTCTCCTTTTTACGCATGATTGAGGGATGTTGCTGAATTGAGGCTGGCCTAGCCTAGGGAAGAGGTGATCCCCAAACCGGCCAAGGACAAGAAGAGGAGAAGTTCCTCGCCTTCTAATATTGCGCATCCTACAAATAGTAGGGCTCGTAAGCTAAGGGGAGACTCTATTGCTCTTTCCGCCACCGTAGTCCAAAAGCTACGAGATAAGAAAGATGAGAGAGAGGATGCCAGTTGCGAGCTGGTGCCTTGAAAGAGGGGATGTGTCAAGGCTCCAAAAACTGTTTAGCCAGTGAGGGTTGAGGAGACTCACCCTCGAATCGAGGAGATCTCTAAAGGTACTCCGAGCAAAGTCCCCATGCAATCAGGGGTACAAGATATTTCATGCCATGATCAACAAATGGCGATTATATTCGAAGGGTCTGGTAGCAAGGCTCTTCGAAAGAGAGAGAGAACCCCGAGTGACTTGCTTGGGGAAATAATATTCACGACTCGCCGCCCGGCCCTCAAGTCTCTGAATTGCAATTTTAGGAGGTTTGATCTCTTGAGATCCCCAATGTGGGAATGACTCACGATTTGGGAAGACATATTTTGTGGTTGCCTTTAAGGGGTCGATGATGTCTTGACCGAGACACGCCGATGGTTTTTGATGAGACTCATCGCCTTCTGAACTAGGTAAACTTCATTCCCCATTATTACATTTCTTTTTATCTCCTCATTGCTAATTTATTTCCTTTCTCCATAGGCTATGGCGCTTTATCGGGAAGAATTCACTAAGTCCCACGTAGAACTGAGACGGTGTGAGGCCGATCTCAAAAAGCTTATTAAGGAGAGAGACGCCCTCAAATTCCTCTAGGTGAAAAAGGAAGAGGAGCTTAGAGACCTATGAGCTGAATTGGCCCGGGCTCGTAAGGAAAAGGCTGAGCTAGATGAGCAGGTAACTAACCTTTTCAAAGCGTACGGTCTCGGTATAAATGTGGAGGTTAACACTTTAATGTCTCAGTTACAGCAAAATATAGAAAGTATCGAGCTGCTCCGAGGAGAGGTCGACCAAGTCAAAGTTGATTGTGATCGGTGGAAAGAGAATATGGACCACCTTGATATGGAGAAAGAGGATTTTTTTAGCCAAATTGGCGTCGTTCGAGGTCCAACTTTGGAGTTCTAAAGAGAAAGGTTCAACTCAGGCCAAAAGGATCAAGGAGCACGAAGCCAAGCTTGCTGAGGCCACGACAGAGGTCAGGGAGACTAAGATTATGGCTGACAAATCCATAGTCGTGTACTTAGCCAATGCCAAGGCTGCTCAAATGCAGCTACGGGAGGCTTCCGCTCGAGAGTGGCAAAGAAATAACTTGGAGAAGTGCCAATCCTAGAGGAAAACCCTAGAGGAAATCTACGCTTGAGGTTTTGACCTCTTCAAAGAGATAGCTCAGGCTAAGGCGCTTGAAGTTGATGCCAAGTTTCTTATCTCCTCCGACGACGACGATGATGACGAAAGCAGTCAAGGCATGTCCAATAACGATGAGGGGCCTGAAGGAGAAGCTACCCCCGAGGGAGAAACCATCCTCTGGCATAGTTAGGATTTTATTTTTTGCTCCTTTTTTATAAGACCCCTATCGGTCTCTTGCACATATCAATATATATCCGAGGAACTTTTTCTTGAATGCCTTCTCAATTTTCATAAACATGTTTTTTGCCTTGTAAAATTTTCAACACAACCATATTCTTTAAACTGTGCATTCAATACTTTAGCTTTCGGTGACTTCCTCAATTTCACCATGGTTGAGTTAGAATAATGTTTGAACTCGAGGTATAGGCCCTTTAGGGTTTGTGTCGAATAATGGTGAGCCCCTGAGCCATGGTCGAGTTATTCTTTAATTTCACTTGGGATATTCAAACCCTTAGGTTCGGATGGAGTGAGAACATGATCTCAAACTCTTAAGTCTATTGGCCCTTAGGCTTTTTAGGTCAGGCATATATGGCCTCTAAAAGATGGCTATTATTCCCCTCTTTCGGCTTAAAATACTTAGTGAACATTTCTTTATGCCTTAGCATGTAATTTTTACTTGTAGGGTTTTTCCAGGGTTCAATGTCGATTGAAACATCTCTGCTTTTTGTGCCTTAGCACATTTGTGTTAGATAGTTTGATACCTCTTAGGGTTTTCGAGCGCTGATTTTTGTTATTTTGATTATTTGCCGAGGGTAGCCTTTTTTAACTGGTTTTTCAAGGAATTTTAAGGCCTGATTTGTAAGACCCATTTCCGATGATAGCGAGGACACGATATGGTCTCTAATTTGGGCCTAGTTGTCCTTCATTTGGGTATCGTCTATTAAGGGTGACTTTTCTTAGAACTAAGTCCCTAATTCCGAAGTGATGAAGATTGGTTCTTCTATTATAATATCTCTCAATTCTTTGCTTTTGCGTAGCCATCCGAAGGAGTGCAGCTTCTTATTTTCCATCCAATAGCTCGAAGCAGTATTCAGAGCCTCGTGATTTGATTATTTTATCGTATGTCGAAATCTGGTGCTAGGTTCCTTGACTTCGACCAGATTTAAGTCCTCGCAGTTGTATAGCAAGGAGAATGGGGTTGACCCCGTACTAGACTTTGATATTGTTCAATATGACCAAAGGACATCAGGTAACGTTTATCTCCACTTCCCCTTATCGTCATTCAACCTTTTCTTTATGTTTTGAATGATAGTCTTGTTCATCAATTCGCCTTGTCCACTCATGCTAGGATGGTATATGTCAATAATATCCTTTCTATTTTATTCTCTTCGAGGAATTTAGTTATCTTACTGTCGATAAATTATTTTCCGTTTTCACACACTATTTTGGCAGGTATCCCAAATCGACATACAATATGATCCTAGATGAAGTCTATGACCTCTTTCTCTCTTAATTTCTCGAACACCTATTTGTCAACCCATTTAGAGAAATATTCAGTCATAAATAAAATATATTTAGCTTTACCTAGGGAGGTTGGTAGAGGAACGACGATAGCCATCCCCCATTTCATGAATGGCCACGAGGATAGGACTAAATGAAGTTTCTCTCCAGGCTGATTGATCATTGGTGCAAACCTTTGACATTTATCATATTTTCGAACAAAGTCCTTAGTTTCATTTTCCATGTTATCCTAGTAGTGTCGCTGAAGTTGTATCCACAAGCTCCTTCATGGACCTCTCGTAAAACATAATCGGTGTCTCCCGATCCTAAACATACTGCCAATGTTCCATCGAATGTCCTTTTGTATAATGTTCCATCTTCATCAAACGTGAATCGAGCAGCTTTTATTCATAAGTCCCTCGAATCTTTAGTGTCCGATATGAGCTTTCAGTTCCTCAAATATTCAATATATGTATTCCTCCAATCCCAGGTCAAGCTTAGATAGTTTATCTCTGCATGGCCTCTTTCGATCACTAATCTCGAGAGTTGAACGACAGTCCACAATTTGATCTAATCTTTCTTGATCAACGCCCCATATTTGCAAGCATCGACTTTACTATTTTGTTCTTGAGGTACATATTTTAAAGACCATTTCTTGAAACGGTGAAAAGTTACTTTAAGCTTATCCAAATACCTTTGCATTATATCCTCTCGAACTTCTAAGGTTTTATTTACTTGGTTCACCGTCAGTAAACAGTCACACTTTGCTTCAATAACTTTCGTTCCTAAGCTTTTAGCTAGCTCAAGACATGAAATCGTGGCCTCATACTCGGCTTCATTGTAAGTCGACCTAGAAGTTTTGATAGACTGTCTAATACTGCTAACCGTGGGTGGCTTCAAAATGATACCTAACCCGGATCCCTTCACATTCAAAGCACTGTCTGTAAAAAGGGTCCAAATCCCCGATGATGTGCCTGATTTTAACAAAAGTTCTTTTTCAACTTCAGGTACGAGGGTTGGCGTGAAATCGGCCACGTGTCCGTCAACATTTGGGACTTAATGGTCATTCGACGTTGATACTCGATATCAGACTCATTGAGTTCGACGGCCCATTTGGCCACTCGACCCGACAGTTCGGGCTTATGTAAAATATTAAAAAGTGGATAAGTGCTTAGTACGCATATGGGGTAATATTGAAAGTATGGCTTTAACTTTATAGAAACACTCATCAGTGCAAGTACCAATTTCTCTAAGTGTGGATACCTAGTTTATGCTTCTCATAGGGTTTGACTTACATAATAAATGGGAAATTGCGTAACTTGCTCTTCCCGAACTAAGACACCACTCACCGCAATTTCTGATACTTCCAAGTACAAGTAAAGTTTCTCATCTGCCTTTGGAGTTTGAAGCAGCGGTGGGCTTCGATCCAATGACCTCGATATGGAACGACCTAAAGCAACTATCCATCCAGTTAGCCTCTACACGGCCTTTACATTGTCTACGACGATGATGTCTTTGATGGCCTTGATTTTATCGCGGTTGATCTCGATCCCCCGATTTGACACTATAAATCCTAGGAACTTTCCCGAGCCGACTCTGAAAGCACATTTCTTAGGGTTGAGCTTCATGTTATACTTCTAAAAAATCTCGAGTATTTCCTACAAATGAGTCAAATGGCTCTGCCCGCAAGGACTTAACTAGCATGCCATCGATATAAAATTCTGTTGACTTACCTATTTGTTCTTCGAACATTTTATTTACTAGGCGTTGGTAAGTAGCTCCAGAATTTTTTAGCCCAAAGGTCATATTATAGCAATATGTTCCACACTTGGTAATAAATGAAATCTTTTCCTAGTCTTCCGGGTTCAATTGAATTTTGTTATACCAAGAATATGCATCGAGAAAGATAAGGATCTTATGGCCAGTCGTGGCATTGATCATGCGATTGATATTAGGTTGGGGATAAGAATCTTTGGGGCATGCCTTGTTTAAATCCTTATATTCTACACACATTCTAGGTTTGTTCCCTTTTTAGAGACTACGACTACGTTGGCAAGCCATTCGGGATATTTTACCTCTCGAATGGACCCTATTTTGAGAAGTTTAGTTACCTCGTCCTTTATGAATGCATGCTTCAACTCAGACTAGGGCCTTCTTTTTTATTTCACTGGTCTGAACCTAGGGTCAAGGCTTTGGCGATGTGTTGTTATATCCTATGAGATCCCTGTCATGTCTAAATGGGACCATGCAAAACAATCCATGTTATCAATGAAAAACTGAATAATTTTTTCTGAGTTAGGGGTTTAACCCCGTTCCCAGGTATACCTTTTGTTCGGGAAGGTACTTGATTCGTATAACCTATTCCATCTCTTCGACCGTTGATTTGGTGGCGTCGGAGTCTTCGGGAACAATAAAGGTTCACGGGGTCAAGAAATCCTCCTCATTTTCGTCTATCTCCTACTTTCCCGATTCGGTTAAGGCTGGTGGCTATGATTTCTATTTGGCTTCATGTTTACCTTTGATGCTCGACTTTTCTAAATTTGATATTGTTGATATCGGTGTTACCTCATCGACCGCAAACATATCCTTTGTAGCATTCTGCTCCAATTATACCATTTTTACATCGTTCATCATCGAAAAGTTTATTATTAGGTGGAGATTCAAGGGGATTGCCATCATGTTGTGGATCCAAGGCCTTCTATCAGGGCATTATACCTCATGTCGCCCTCGATAACATGGAATTTGGTATCTTTGCCATGTTAAAATAATCTCTTCTTAAGTTGTTTTATTGGCCATGTTAAAGCCATTTAAGACCCAGGTCGTGGGCATTATTTGATCTTGTAGGCCGAGTTGCTCCATGACCCTCGACTGAATGATATTCACAGAGCTACCTATATCTACTAAAACACACTTAACTTTAAATTTATTTAATAAGATATAAATTACTAGAGCATCATTGTGTGACAGAGAAATTCCTTCTGCTTGTTCGTTGTTGAATAATAAGGAACCTTCGGGTACGTAATCTTGGGTTCATTTTTCCGTAGTGATTGACACCTTAGAGCATTTAAATTTGGGTCCATGTGGAACATCAACCCCATCGACGATCATATGAATGACATAATAGGGTTCCTCTTGTTCATTTTCCTGTTGGTTTCCATTTCTCTGAACTGATTCTCAGCTCGATCATTGAGGATATCTTTAAGATATTTCCTCGGTTTCTTGCAATCCTCGGTTTTGTGACCATGCGTGCCATGATAATTGCATATCCAATTTGGGTTTCTTCTAGAAGGATTGGTCTATATGGGTTTAGGCCACCTATTATATTTTATCCTTCTGATTGCCAATACAATGCCCGATCAGTCGATGCTAAAGTTATACTCTGATAACCGAGGTTCCTCCACGGGATCGACATGCTTATAAAAACCACTCTTTCTCATAAGTACCCTAGAATTGTGCCACCGATCGCTTTTTTTATCATTTCGGGAGTGATTGTCCCCTGAACCATTATTCCTTTGATCCGCTGTATATGGTTGATATCATTATCTGTTAGACCTTGGTTCCCTGTCGACGTCTCTCAAGGTTTTAACTGCCAACATGTTTGGATGCACTGAACCGGAAGGGGCTCCTAATTGGTCGTCCTCAATCCCGATCTTCGATTGATATCGATTGTGCACATCTACCCAAGTTATAGTTGGATAATCAACCAAATTTCGTTTCAACTATTGTGATGCTATCAAACTCTGCTCATTCAACCCTTTTGTGAAAGCTTCAATGCCCCAATCATATGTGATCGGGGGTAACTCTGTGCGTTCTATTTGAAATCGAGATACAAACTCCCTTAGCATTTCATTATCCCTTTTTCTTATCTTAAAAAATTCCGATTTTCTTGTTGTGACCTTTATAGACCCGGAGTGTGCCTTCACGAAAGAGACTACTAACATGGCAAATGAGTCGATGGAATTTGGTGGCAGGTTGTGATACAAAATCATTTCTCCCTTTGACAAAGTTTTCCCAAAATTTGTCAACAAAACGGACTCAATCTCATCATCATCATCTAAGTTATTTCCTTTAATTATTCATGTATACAAAGTGGTCTGTTCATTAGGATGGGTGGTCCCATTGTACTTAGGTACATCCGACATACGAAACTTCTTAGTAATGGGCTTCAAATCCACACTCTGAGGAAAAGGTTTTTGCAAAAACATTTTTGAATCAAAACCCTTTTGGATCGGGGGTGCCCCCAGTATCTGATCAACTCGGGAGTTGTAAGTTTCTAATTTTTAACCATTATCTTCAATATTCATCTCCCTTGTCTCAATTCTTTTTGTGAGATCCTCGAGTATTTTTATTATTGTAGGAGCAGTCCTTGATTTGTTACCATTCAACCTTTCTGGAACTGGCTCGTTACGGCGAGTGATTTCTGGCTCGACCACACATGGATTCCAATGTTGATTTTGCAATTGAGAAATAGCGGCCTGCTGAGCTTGTAGCTTCTCAAAATATTACCTGGAGGTTAACTCCCCCATCTTCTCTACCCTGTATACCTTGGCCACCAGATGGACCTTCCCTGTGTACACTCCCTTCTGGGTCTGCTCCTTGGTCCGCATTGAGATTAACATGTGAACTGATAGAGACTAGATCAGTGACCGGTACTCGCCGAAGATTAGTCAGTGGCAACCCAGCTCCTGGATCAATTACATTTTCGTTTTCCCCGGGAAATCCGATACCAGCATCACCATGTATGGGCACGTTTTGTAAGTTTGACATGCTTTAACCTAAGAGCCAAAATAGGTGACATGAACAAGTGTGAAAATAACTTGTGTTATCAAAATTATCACTGAAACAATCACTATTATCCTTAGCCCTATGGTGGGCACTAAACTGTTTAACCTAAAATTTGATTAAACATGTGCTCGTGGATCCAGCTAGCTCGACCGACATAATCAGGTCGAGGGTGATGGAGCAGTTCGGACTGCTCGACTAGATTGTACCCGCCTCTTGAATCCTCAATAGATTCAACATAGAAAGCGATATAACTAAAAGAGAAATCATCCTCCCAGTCAACGTAGCTGGTACAATCCAAGATACCAAATTTCATTTCATCGAAGGTGACATGAGATACGATGCCTTAATTGGAAGGTCGTGGATACACAGTATGAGGGCAGTACCCTTGACCCTCCATCAAGTGATGAAATTTCCAACCAAGGATGGAGTAATAGCCATATACGGGGAGCAGTATACAGCAAGAGAGATGTTCGCGGTGAACCTCATGGCACCGACGTTGACGTCATCTACATCAAAGAGGCTAAAAGGAAAATAAAAAATAGCTAGCAACCAAAACCTACATTCTTGGATGTATCCAAACCAGTGAGTAAAGGACCATGCCGCATCCCCGGAACTAGCAATTAGAATTTATCAAAGCTCGAACACCATCATTAATGTACAACCTTCTCCATTTTTTATTTATGTTTTATACTAACTTATTGCGGTTGTTCGCTTGAGAGGAATCAAAGCGCCCTCCAGCTTGAAGACCCTTTGTAGACCGGATTTTATCCCTAATGGGTTTTACCGGCAAGGTTTTTAGTAAGGCAACATACATATTCTACCTAAGGAGAACTCATCATATATTCAAGGCTTCTCTTCGATCAACCTCAAATACTGGGGGGCATCATCCCAGGAGGTCACCCCTTGTAAGAAACCGAACTACACCTATGAGAACCTCGATAGGAGAATATTGTATTGGGCCAAACTCTCAAATGAACCGTGTCAATATAGAATAATTGAGTCTACAAAGGCAAAAAAACATATATGCATATATCAAGTAATTGAGGAAGCCCCCTTTGCTTATCAAAACACTGCATGCCTCAAAGAAGTTCACCACTTTCTCACAAGACAGCTCAAAGTCCAAAAACTCTCGAACATTTGGGGACTGTCACTGAGAGCCAACTCATCGGGCCCTCGAAAACTCTAATTTGTAAGATTTTGATCATTCAACATTAAGACCTCATTGAGGCAACATCAAATTTGTAAGACCTTAACAAGGTGTTCTAAAATTTATAAGACTTTAAAAAGGCATAACCCTGATATTAAGGCCGAGGCTATATATCGAACTTGTAAGACCCCTAAAAAGGCATACCCTCGATATAGACGCCAAGGTCACTGCACATGGGGACTAAATACTACGGTTGAACTAAAAGGATATGACTGAATTAACGTGGCTCAGAGACGTCTGACTGCCTCTATAAAACTAAAGGCCTCCAAACACTTTGAAAATACTTCAAAAATAACCGGTCAATCATGCTACCCTCGGCATAAGCAAAAGAGCTTCGATCATATCAGCTCCAAACAATGAAAAGGCTTTGAGACAATTAGCCTTCAGTAAAAAGTCTTCAAAAAATCATACTTCAAGAGAACCTCTCGAGGTACTCAATTATCGTCACATATTGACTCATAATCAAGGTTTTTATTAGATTTGTCGAAGAGTCGGATAAACATAAAACATGCCAAGGCATAATCAAATATTTAGCCAAAAGATGGAAAACTATAGCTATATTAGAGGTCACATCGACCCAATCTAAAAAGATTCTAAGGACCAATGCGTAAGAGCCTAAGGGCCAGCCTAAAGAGCCTAAGGCCAATGCGTAAGAGCCTAAGGGCCAATATGTTGAAAACCTAAGGGTCAATGAGTCCGACTTAAAATTTGACTCGAGGATGGAACACATAAAAATCAAATATTATCAATCGCTCATCAAGCATAAAAACATGAGGGGTTTATATCATAAGTCTGACACACCAAACTGGTTATCGACAAGCATCGGAATCTATTCAAAAACAGCAAAAAGGGAGAACAAGAAATGTCGAAAGCAAAAATCCAGAAATATATATGATAACGTTTCACGAAGACATATTTACAAGGCTCATACAAACCCTTATGCAGAAAAGAAACAAATGAAAGCCTATTCTACCACCGGGGTTACTTAACCAAACAGAGCTCCCTCGGAAGTTGTGCCTTCAATGTCCTGGTCCTCAACCCCCGAAACATCGACGACCCCCTCTTTATAATCCTTTGAGCCGCTGGTTGATTCACTAGTTGAACCATCATCGGAAGAAAGATGAGTTTTCGATTCTTCCTCTAGGGCCTTCATCCTCTCGATCTCAGCAGGCAAATCGATGCCCCTTGCATATACATCCTCGAAAGCCTGTATCTGAGATCTTAATCGGGTGTGTTCCATGGCTTGAGATAGTTTAAGATCGGCCCCTTCGGACACCTTCCTGGCTCTAGTATTTGCAGCAGGAGAATCTTCTTAGTATGAGGACATGAACGCAACAGCTTCGGACTTAGCTGCAGATAGCTCAGCAACTAGTGCAACATGGAGATCTTTTAAATTGCAGCTTGCTCCCCTCGCCCCTTGAAGTTGGCACTCAACCTAGGTCAGATTATCTCGAAGAGTTTCTTTATCGGAAGATACCTTATCCATGAGCTACTTCAGCGCAAGGATTTTGGTATCTCTGACAGTAAGCTTCTCTCTCATTAGATCATCTTTTTGCTTGAGCTAAAAAAAACAAATTAAGGTATCAAACGCTCAATTGATGGAAGCGCAAAAATAAGCCCACGAAGGTCGTATTACCTGCTCATAGAGATCGGTCCGCCCTCGAGATATCCTCTCCAAACGGGCTCGAAGATCACCTAGATCTCCCTTTTTTTGGGCATGAACGACCTTAAGTTCGTCCAATTCAGAAACACGCTTTCTAAATTCATCCTCATAACGAGCCAACTCTATTTGTGACTTGTAAAAGGCTTGATTGGGGAGCTTTAAGGCCTGAAAACACAAAAGAAGAGAGTCAGAAATGCAAGAATCAAAACGCAAAACACAACGGTCAAGTTAAGATTACATGTTGTCGAAGCTTCTTGGCTTCCTCAAAGATCAATGAGGCATCGATATTAGGGCCTTCATCAAACTTAGAAAAATATCCTTCAAACATACTATTCTCTCACGGGGATGCCCCCACGATGGAGGTTTTCATATCTTGGGAATCCTATATTTTACCAAGAGAGAATGATGGGCCCACAGAGGCTAATCTACATTGATAACCTAGATTGGGTCGACGTGCCCCTCTCCCTCCTATAAGGGACTTTATCATTGGTTTTTCCAGGTTCATCAACATGGTGCCCCTCGGCACCTGATGTATTGTGTTTGTTGGTCGGCTCAGGGACTTTATCTAAGCCCCTTTTTATTATTCCCTCAATTCGAGTTGGGACCACCTCGGCGGCCTCAGTTCCAGCGGCCTCTAGTTCGGTCACCTTCAGCTTAGTAGATTTCGAGGCAGAAAACTTATTCTCCCCCTAAGTACCAGTGAGCAGTCATCACTCTCTTCACCCTCGGCATAAAGACTTTCGGCCGCCTTCCAAGGTTTGGCCACTGTATCGGCCTCGGGCTGTCGAATTTTGGCCTTTATTGGCTTTGGGTCCCGACCGATGATTTTTTCTTTCTGTTTTTCTCCTTAGCAGGCTTCGGAGTATATACTTCCCCATGCGGGGGGTAACTTTTATCAAAACAACCTCTCAAAGGCCTACATAGGCACAAAGGATGAGAGTACTAGCGAGAGATATCATTTCTAAAGAGTTCAAGTATGGACAGAGATAAAAACTCACCATGATTTTTGGTCTCCCAACAGGACTTAGCTAGGTCGTGCCACACGCGCTTAGCATATGCGCAGATCGAATCAAGTCATCGGAACCAGCTGGGGAGATTGGTTGAAATCACCGAGGTACCACTCGACAGTTGTATCATTGAAGAAAGTTAATTCAAAGTCAAGAAAAGGTATCCGATTAGCAAAACATGTTTACCTATGATTCATATTCCATTTCTCAGGGAATGACATTCTCTCAGTAGGGATCAGGTCCGAGGTCCTGACTCAGACAAAGTGGCACATCCACTCTCGTTCTTTGCCTTCATCAATGCTAATAAAAAAGGCCTTTCGGGATCGATGTTTCAGCTTAATCAAGACACCTCGATAAAGTTGGGGTTTGTGCAATCTAATTAGACGGTCGAGGATAAAAGGCATCCCCTCAACCATATTTGACAAATACCTAGTCATATAAACAATGTGCTAGAATGATGGGTAGATTTTTCAAAGTGTCAGTTGATATTGCCTATAGAAATCGAGGATCACGGGATCTATCGATGGTAAAGAGGGTTCTATCGGGCCTAAGGTGAAAGGATATTTGTATACACTGAGGCAACTGGCCTTGTGCTTGGTTATGTCTTCTCCTCGTGAAGGAATATCTATTTGTGTCATCTTCTCCCAATGGCAGTCGGCCTTCACCTTCTCGATTTCAGTTATTAAACCGATATATGGAGATATGGGTTCGCATCGTCCCGGAATAGAGGAGGGGTTTTTGACCTAGAAATCAGAAGATGCATCGCAAGGCCCAGGAGTACATTCCTTGATAATAGGAGGAATTAGTGGTTTACCTTTGGTTGTTTGAGAAGACGATGAAGTTTTTTCCTTTTGAGGAATGGTTTTAGTGGTTTTCACCATTTCTAAAGTGGAAGACCCGATAAAATTGAAAATGTTGTTAGGAAAGAAAAGAGAGAGTTCAAAGAAATTGAAAGGGGCGAAATGAAATCTTGGAAGCACTAAGAGAGTAATATCAGCAAAATTGTGGGGGTTTGTCTATTTATAAAGATCATTTGAACATACTGAGAAAGCAAAAAAACTACCCGTTGGCTGCCTAAAATTAATACATTTGGGAATTGTGCAAAAAGCAACCCTTCAGCCTCTTCAACCGCTTATGTCATGATGTTGACATCAGGAACTACGCATCGGGAACCACACTGTTGGAAATTATTAAAGAACAGTTAGTCGGGCTCGGGGAAATACTCTCTCGACTATTTTTAGTTCAAGGTCTACCTGAGTTTGAGCCAGTTCTCACTCACGGACTATAAACAAAGCCTCAGGTCTATCTTTATCTCAAGTTCAAGAAAATGCTCTCTCGATTATTTTAAGCTCAAGGGCTACCCGAGTTCGTGCCAGTTCTTACTTGGGGAATATGTATAAAGACTTAGGGCTATCTTTATTATCAATTTCAAACAAAAAATCACTCAATTTGAGGTTACCCGAGTTCGAGCAGGCCCTCACTCAAGGACTATTAACAAAGCCTCGAGGCTATCTTCATCCCAGGCTCGAGCAAGCACTTTTTCGATTATTTTAAGCCCAAGGGCTACCCGAGTTCGAGCCGGTTGTCACTTGGTGACTATGTATAAAGCCTTAGCGCTATCTTTATTTTCAAGTTTAAACAAATTTTCAACTTAAATTGAGGCTACCCGAGTTCGAGCAAGCTCTCACTCGACGACTATTTGCAAATGCTTTAAGGCTATCTTTATTTTTATATGATCGAGCAAACGTTCACCCAACTATTGATTCCAAAGGTTACTTGAAGTTCGAGATTGCTCAAGGGCCACCAATGAAACATAAAAGGGTTAGTTTTATTTTGAGAATCGAGACATAGCTCTCACTCAACTCAGACTCAAAAATCCTGGTGACTTAAGTTCTCATCAAATCAATCCGAGCTCAGTTCGGGGATAGAAAAGAATGTTAAAAGCATGATATTGATGAAAACCTAAGGGTTTATTATTATTATTATTATTATTATTATTATTATTATTATATTTCGTAACCGGTTCTCAGACCAATCGTTAGATTCATACACTTGGATGTTTCACAAATGAAGGTAGAATGGAGTTCAACACAAATTGTTGGAAAAGCAAAGAAATTCTTATATTAATAAAAATGCTTTACAAAGCCCATGATGGGCCCTTACACAGAAACAAAGAAGCAAAAACCAACAGCCAAAGGCCTAATCTACTTTCGAGTGATCGTCCTCAAGGGCAACATTCTCGAGAACCTTTCTCTCTGGGACTTCATTTCAATTTTTAGAATGATTTCTTCGAGAACCTCCTCTGAAGCAGCAGTAGATGAAGAAAAGGATATATCCGATCAAAGAGCAAAGCTTTTGACAAGCAAGGAAATTATGGCCTCATGAATATCTTGATGAGTACGGGTCTCGCCAGCATGAAGCCACTTCTTGAGACATTGCACCGGTGTGAGATGCAAAAGTTAGTAGATACTTCCACCTCACTCCATGGAAAGCAAAAAGAGTGAAGTGCCACACCAGGTTGAAGTTAAGAGAGATGAGCAGCGGTTTACAGTTCACAAATCTTCTGATATGGGAAGAATCTGATGCCCTCCTCACGTAGATTTGGGTTAAAAATAGCAACAACAACAACAACAACTCATCATAATTCCTTTTTTAGGGGAAGGTCTTTGAAAAAAAATCCATGGCACGACAAATAAGGTTGCTGCCTTATGATCTCATGGTCACAGGTTTGAACCATAAGAATAAGAGATCAGAAGAGGATACAATGAAAGGAAAGGACTAGAGTTTGTTGAAGAAAGAATGAATGAAGCTTTGGTTTAAGAAATCCCTTATTTATAGAGAAATGGGACGAAACCGACGACGCATTCAAAGTTTTTGGCGAAACGGATCGATAGTGCACTTAATGCTTTTTGGGAAACGAACATGCAGTGCATTTAATGGCTCTGGGGGAATGAACCAACAGGACGTCTTGAACGCCTACATCTCAATCATACGTCATCACGAGAGGTTCAAGAAAGTCAAAGTCAAGATCATTTCTTATCTTTTCATTCTAAGAAATGTGGGGACTATCTGTATACGGCCAAAATCAGATAGTTCAACTTTTAGACTACTGAGGCACTCCAAGCCCGACCTCGAGATGCTTGAAGTGGAATTCGAAGGCGGAGCCAAGGTACTTCCCCCGAAGGGGAATATCGAAGGTCAATCCTAGAGCGACACAAGTCAGTGATGGTAATGGAACCCCCGAAGGCACGCGATGAGGACTGATAGAGTCTCCAAGAATAATACAAACCCATATTGCGCCGTTGTATAGCTGTAGTAGTAGAATTTCTTCGTCATTAATTAGACATGTACTGTGTTTTGATTCACCCCTCCTATATAAAGGTAACCTTTGTCATTTTGTAGGGCACTCATATTATTACACAACAAATTAAATACAATACCACATTCTCTGCTCTTTGCTTGAATAATTTTTCTACACATTTATTGCTTATTCTTTCATTGTTCATTCATTTTTCAATTATTATTCTTCATTAATTGCTCATTATTAACCACAAAATTCCATCTTTGAGGCCCTCATTATCATTGATTCTTCACGATTTGTTAATTTCTATTTTCCCATCAAGACCTCGAGGCCCTGCTCCAGCGAGCTCGAGGCTCAGCCTTTTGACCCTATTGGTTTGCATTTCTTATTTTATTTACTTACATTTCGCATCTACTGGTTAACAACTAGTATTAAAATAAATCACGTATTTTTAGAACCACAAAATCAAATATAATTGTAGTTACCATTTTCAAGGTAAACACTAATATAATTGCTTCTCGATAAAGTTGAAAGGTACAATATGAAAACACCTACTACAATTGATCTAGAATAAAACATAGACACTTGGAACTGGTTCTTCTATCTTATTTAAATAGCTTCTGGTTTGCACACTTTAATCACACACAAATTGCTTGCAAAATTGTCTTGCTAGTTTTCTCTCAATTTATATTTAACTTCTGTTTATGTGCGTTACTTGTAAAAGAGAACAACATTGATATTTATGGAGTTAGTAAAAAGAGATTGACTAGAATTCTGATGCCACTCTTCCGTGGTGGAAGAGTTCTAGTTGATCTCAACATCTAACTCTATCCTTCTCTTAAACCGTATTCTCTTTGCCTAAGGAGTCTTTCTCCTTATCCAATATGCAACCTTTTCAATCAGGATCGGGAGATGTCACTTATGGTAAGTTAGGTTTATCTCCTTCACGTGCATCAAACATGCTAGAGTTGACCATATTTGTGCTTCACTAGGATGGACCTGGTTCATGTGATTACAGGGCAGTTATAATTTTTACCAAGCTAGCAGTTAGTGCCTTCATTGCATTATTTATGATAGTGTCTCGAATGATGTCTAAAAAAACTATTAGAACTTGTGGTTGTACCATTAAGTTTGTGTGACTATAAATTATATTATAAAGAGTAAGATAAAAAAAATTCATGGTCATTATTTTCAAAAATAAACATATCTTATTCTTTTTGGATATTCGAAAAAGAAAAAGTCATCACACAGTAAAATAAATGAAATATTATTTATGGTAAAATTTTACATATTATCTTATAAATAATCTGATTGTATAAAATACTTATATACAATATTAGTATATAGAACTTTGAATGCTTTAATAAAATCAGGCAAGGTGTTTGGAGGAGAGGAGGGCATGAATCTAGATCTAACCTAACACTAGAGAGGTCCCATATGTTTCCATCTTGACCCAATGTATACGGTGGAATTCGAGGCTATACGAATTTTCCCCTTGATGGATAAAGTGATGCCACGTCGCAAGGCCAGGATGTTGAGCTGGGGGTCGAAGCTCTTTTCTAGGGTCGAGGTCGATAACACTTGCCGAGGTCGAAAGAAGGCATACTTTGATATCTGCTATGATTGTCTAACAGAAAGAGAGAGATACTCACAACGGGCTGGAGATCACATCGTGAATTTCGGAATGGATTAATATTCAGCGATTAAACAATTGTCAAATATGATTTCCTACTATAATTAGAAGTGTACCTTATTTAGAACTTCCCTATTATAAAAAGGGGGATCCCATTTGTGAGCACGTGATTTTTACCTTAAGCAAATTATTCCAAAAATGTCAAATAAAATAATTTTTACAATTTTTAGGAATTTTGTTGCATTTTTCGCATAATAACTCATATTA
>MU698576.1:0-28968 GCA_026770625.1 Nicotiana glauca | reverse complement strand
GTTTAAAAGAGAAATATTGATGTTTGGCAATGATGTATAAAATTTTGAAATACCTTTATTATGGTGAATGAAGTTTCTAGTGGAAATTGTTATTGTTATGTTTATAAAAAAATTCGGTTAATGGAGTTCATATCCTATAAATGGTTTGGTTATTAGGTAATGAGAATGAGGGGTAAAACGTGGGATAGGAAAGGCACCCAGGTCCGCTTGACTGGGGATACCCGGTCAAGTGCCGGTCATGTCCCTGGAATCTGGGGCGTGACAAAAACATCTAAAACTGTCCCTCAGAAAGAAAAACCTCCTCATCGCGGCCAGCCGATGACAAAACGCCGGTGGAGCCTCGCATCGAGGAGTGCGTTCCTGGGCTGTGCGAGCTGTCTTCCATTTTCAAAGTCGAAAGACCTTCCTCAGTTCCAAGCAGATGCGAACCCATGTCACGATATATCTGCTCAATATCTGAAGACAATCTCGAACGGATGAAAAAGGACTGTAATTGGGAAAATAAGGAGGTGGTGATTCCTTCCTCTGAGGAGGACATGATGACCTATGTGGAAGGGTACTTAAGTGTGTATACTTATCCTTTCACATTGGGTCCCGTAGATCCGTTCATACTCGATTTCTGTCGCCAATATCGGGTGACCCTTGGCTAGATCTACCTCTCCTTCTGGCGTATCGTCATTTTACTCTGATTTTTTTGTCGAGCAAGGTCGAGGGGATGTCTTTCACCCTTGACCACCTGATCAGGTTATACATCCCTCGCCTTTATCGAGGTGGGTTGATAAAGATCCAACGTCGGTCCACGAAGGCGCTGTTCTCGAGCATTGATGAGAACAAGGACCGAGGATGGATGGACCGGTTCGTCCGAATCAAAGCCTCTGACCTAATCCCATGGCCGGCCACTAGTTTTCTCAAAAAACAGTTTAAGTGGCCACTATAAATAGATCAATTCCTTAATCTTTACAATCTTTACTTCCAAAACCTTTTCCCCAAATCTCTACAAGCTTCTCAATTTTCTTTAAGTTCATCTTCTTCTTTAGTTTGTATTTGTCATAACACCAACTTCTCCCCCTTTCTTGAATTCCCCAACAGTTATGGCTAAAGCATCTAAAGCTGTCCCTCAGAAAGAAAAAACCTCCTCATCGCGGCCAGCTGGTGACAAAACGTCGGTGGAGGCTCGCATCGAGGAGTGCGTTCTTGGGCCATGCGAGTTGTCTTCCGATTTCAAAGTCGAAAGACCTTCATCCGTTCCAGAAAGATGTGAGCCTATGTCCCGATAATCTGCTCGATATCTTAATTGGGAAAATAAGGAGGTGGTGATTCCTTCCCCTGAGGAGGACATCGCGACCCATGTGGAAGGGTACTTAAGTGTGTATACTTATCCTTTCACATTGGGCCCTGTAGATCCGGTCATACTCGATTTCTGTCACCAATATCGGGTGACCCTTGGCCAGATCTACCCCTCCTTCTGGCGTATCATCATCATTTTACTCTGATTTTGTTTTCGAGCAAGGTCGAGGGGATTTATTTCACCCTCGACCATCTGATTAGGTTATGCAGCCCTCGCCTTTATCGAGGTGGGTTGATAAAGCTCCAGCGGTTGTCCACGAAGGCGCTGTTCTTGAGCATTGATGAGGACAAGGACCAAGGTTGGATGGGCCAGTTCGCCCAAATCAAGACCTCTGACCTAATCCCATGGTCGACCACTAGTTTCCTCAAACCGTTTAAATGGACACTATAAATAGATCAATTCCTTAATCTCTACAATCTTTACTTCCAAAACCTTTTCCCCAAATCGCTACAAACTTCTCAATTTTCTTTAAGTTCATCTTCTTCTTTAGTTTGTATTTGTCATAACACCAACTTCTCCTCCTTTCTTGAATTCCACAACAGTGATGGCTAAAACATCTAAAACTGTCCCTCAGAAAGAAAAAACCTCCTCATCGCGGACGGACAGTGACAAAATGCCGGTGGAGCCTTGCATCGAATAGTGCGTTCCTGGGCCTTGCGAGCTGTCTTCCGATTTCAAAGTCGAAAGAACTTCCTCAGGTCCAGGCAAATGTGAGCCCATGTCCCAATATATCTGCTCGATATCTGAAGACGATCTCGAGCGGGTGAAAAAGGAATGTAATTGAAAAAATAAGGAGGTGGTGATTCCTTCTCCCGAGGAGGACATCACGACCCATGTGGAATGGTACTTAAGTGTGTATACTTATCCTTTCACATTGGGTCCCGTAGATTCATTCATACTCGATTTCTATCACCAATATCGGGCGACCCTTGGCCAGATCTACCCCTCCTTCTGGAGTATCGTCATTTTACTCCGATTTTTTTTCGAGCAAGGTTGAGGGGATGTCTTTCACCCTCGACCATCTGATCTAGTTATACAGACCTCGCCTTTAACGAGGTGGGTTGATAAAGCTCCAGCATCGATCCACGAAGGCGCTGTTCTCGAGCATTGATGAGGACAAGGATCGAGGATGGATGGGCCGGTTCGTCCGAATCAAGACCTATGACCTAATCCCATGGTCAGCCACTAGTTTCCTCAAACCGTTGAAGTGGCCACTATAAATGGATCAATTCCTTAATCTTTACAATCTTTACTTCTAAAACCTTTTCCCAAAAACTCTACAAGCTTCTCAATTTTCTTTAAGTTCATCTTCTTCTTTAGTTGTATTTATCATAACACCAACTTCTCCTCCTTTCTTGAATTCCCCAATAGTGATGGCTAAAATATCTAAAACTATCCCTCAGAAAGAAAAAACCTCCTCATCGCGGTCGGCCAGTGACAAAACGCTGGTGGAGCCTCGCATCGAGGAGTGCATTCCTGGGCCATGCAAGCTATCTTCCGATTTCAAAGTCGAATGACCTTCCTCAGTTCCAGGAAGATGTGAGCCCATGTCCCGATATATCTGCTCAGTATCTGAAGACGATCTTGAGCGGGTGAAAAAGGTCTGTAATTGGGAAAATAAGGAGGTGGTGATTCCTTCCCCTGAGGAGGACATCACGACCCATGTGGAAGGGTACTTAAGCGTGTATACTTATCCTTTCGCATTGGGTCCCGTAGATCCGGTCATAATCAATTTCTATCGCCAATCTCGGGTGACCCTTGGCTAGATCTACTCTTCCTTCTGGCGTATCATCATTTTACTCTAATTTTTTTCGAGCAAGGTCGAGAGGATGCTTTTCACCCTCGACTATCTGATCAGGTTATACATCCCTCATCTTTATCGAGGTAGGTTGATAAAGCTCCAGCCTCGGTCCACGAAGGTGCTATTCTCGAGCATCGATGAGGATGAGGATCGAGGATGGATGTGACGGTTTGTACAAATCAAGACCTCTGACCTAATCCCCGCCGAAAATATGCCATTCCCCGAGGAATGGAACATGAAACGTAAGTACAACTCCATCGATGTTATTCGCTATTTTGCTTTTATTTTCTTCATTGTATTTTCTTTTTCATGGTGCAGCTTCCCCTTGGTTTTCTGGTGCAATTCCAGACCTCGAAGGTTCTGTTCGACAACTGGCCTATACTTCTTCACATGCTGAGTGCTGTTGGCATGACTTAGTAAAAGGTAGATGGGTGGCTAAAAACCATCGTAAGTTCACCGTGTATGCTTATGACTTCTTTTTCTAAAGTATTCACTTTTACATATACCTGACTCCCTTTTACGCAGGCCTCGGAGATGTCGCTGAATTGAGGCCGGCGCCACTCGGGGAAGAGGTGATTCCCAAACCAACCAATGACAAAAAGAGGAGAAGGGCTTCGCCTTCTAATACCCTGGAGCCTAAGAAGAGTAGGGCCCGTAAGTCGAGGGGCAACTCCGCTGCTCTTTCTGCTGGCGTAGCCCAAAAGCTACGAGATGAAGATAAGGAAGGGGAGGATACCGGTTGCGAGCTGATGCCTCAAAAGAAGAGAAGCACTGAAGCTTCAAAGGCTGCTGAGCCCGTGGTGGTTGAGGCGGTTCAATCTGGAACCGAAGAAATCTCAGAGGGAAGTCCGATCAGAGTCCCCGAGCCATCGGTGGTAAAAGCGCGCCCTGCCGTGAAGAACTACTAGCGGGTGTGCCTGAAGGGTCTAATTCCGAGGCCCCTCAAAGACAAGAGAATGTCCCAAGTGACTCACTTGTGATAATTAATATAGATGAATCCCCGCCTGGCCCTACGTTCTCTGAAGGGCAGCTTGAGACGCTCGGGCTATAGAGTCTGCCGACTAAGGGAAGAATATATTCCAGGGATGGTTCACAGGGGTCGAAGATGGTCCCGACCCGGATGCTTCGTTCATTTTTGACGAGGCTCAACAGCTTTTTAAACCAATAAGTTTCTGCCTCCATAATTATTCTTGTGTTTTATTCTCATTTTTCCAAGTCTGATTTTTCTCTTTGTGTAAAGGCCATGATGCTCCATCGAGAAGCGTTTTCCAAGTCCTAGGCCGAGCTCACCCGATGCGAGGCCGAACTAAAGAAGCTCGTGGAGGAAAGAGACGACCTCAAACTCCTCTACGTTCAAAAAGAGGAGGAGATGAGGGACCTCTGAGCCGAACTGTCGAAGGCGCATCGAGAATAGGCTGAGCTCATCAAGCAGGTGATGTAATTTTTTTGGGAATTTGATATGTATTCATTTGACTTGGAGATTAACACTTTGACTTTGCAGGCCCAGCAGAAGGGCGAGCTGGTGGAGTAGCTTCGAGAGGAGGCCAAGAAGAAAGAGGCCGAGATCTTGGGATGGAAACAACATATGGATCGTCTTGCCTCGGAGAAAGACGCGTTTCGGGCCCAATTGACTTTGGTCGAGTGCCAAGTTCAAAGTGTGAAGGAGGAAAGCTTGGCCCGAGCCCAGAAGATTGATGAGCTCGAGGCTAAGCCGACTGTCGAGCTTACAAAGGCTAAATCTAAGGTGGAGGTGCTTGTGGCCTCTTACCGAGCTAACACCGAGGCTGTTAACATTCAGGCATAGGAGATCTCTCTTGCTGCTGAAGTCAAATTGTCATGTGCTGTCGATCACGCCAGGCAAAAATCCCAGAGAGAGACTCTCGAGGAAGTGCATGCTCATGGCTTCGACCTCTCAGCCAATAGTGCGAAAGCTTTAGAGGACGAGGCTACAGCTTTACTCTCCGATGATGAAGACTCTGATAGTGGATGCGAGAGCGGAGGAGATGAGGATGAAGCCCCAGAAGAGGCGGCTCTCGAAGATGTGGCTCCCAAAGTGGACTAGGCCTTTAGGTTTTTGTTTTTTGTGTAAGGCCTCTTGTGGGCATTGTAAATACCTTCTATGTATAAAAAGTTCCTTTTCTTTCTGCTCTATCTTTGATTCGTGGTAAAATCTGCTTTGTTTTTGCCTTGCAAAATTTTTTGTTGTTATAACTTCAATAATCGAGTGAGCATTAGCTTGAACTCAGAGTAAAACAAACCCTTAGGTTTTTTATCAAATAATGGGCAAGTTTCGAACTTATAATAGGATACCTCTTAATGTTTTATGATGAATTCTCGAGCTATATTCAAGTCAATTTTATTGGAGCTTGGAATAGTGGAACCCTTAGGTTCGAGTTGAGTGAGAACAAGGTCTCGAACTCTAAATTTTATGTCCCTTGGGCTCTTTTAGGTTGGGCCGATATGGGCTTTAAAAGATAGCTATTATTTCCCCCTTTTCGGCTTAAAAGACTTAGTAGAAATTTCTTTATACCTTAGCATGTATTTTTTACCCATTGGGTTTTTTGAGGATCCGATGTCGATTGACACCCCTTTACTTTTTGTGCCTTAGCATGTTTGTGTTAAGATAATTTGATACCTCTTGAGTTTTTCGAGGGCTGATTTAATCGAAGCCTTTTAGTTTTTCGAGGGCTGATTTTATCGAAGCCCTTTTTAATCGTTTTGCCAGGGGTAGCCTTTTAACCAATTTTTTCAAGGTATTTGAAGGCCTATTGTTTATTGCGGGATTCGGATGTATTCGAGCCGCGTTATTTCGGCCGTAGACTTTTGGCATGCCTCTTGGACTTATTTTCCGATAATATTTTGAACTTGTTCAAAATGTTAGTCCCCGAGTATGATGGCCTTGGCCTATATGTCTAGGGGGGCCTCTTTGAGGTCTTGTGACTTCGAATTTAGATAATTCGAGCATGCAGTCCCCGAGTGTTCGAAGTATGTTTGCGCTTGGCCCTTGAGCCATTTCCCACAAAATCGTAAGTATGGAGCTCTTATAGTAGCAAATTTTTCTTTGAAATAATTCATACATGCGTACATGTTTTGCCATCGGGGCTCGACTAATCTATATGGGCATGGTTCATTCGATCGTTTATCCCATTAAAAAATTTCCCTATCAAGACCTTTTGACATAAAGTATTTTTCTTGAAAATATAACCTCCGAAGGTAATGCCCCCCAGTATTCGAGGTTAATTGAAAAGAAGCCTTGGATACTGTTGAATTTTTCTCAGGTAGCACATAATTATTGCCTCATTAAAAACCTCACCGAAAAAATCCATTTGGGATAAAAACCGATCTAAGGGAAAAAGAGTGCAACGCGTTGTTTAAAACCTAAGGTCTTCGTGTTGAAGAGTTTTTTCGACGTCTTCGATCGAACACCTGCAATAAGTTAGTATCAAATACAAATGGAAAAAGGGAGAATGTCATACCTCAACAATAATATCGTTTGAGTAGTGATACATTCCAATTGTTTGGCAATTGTTCGCCCTCCATTTTGCCAAGTTTGTAAGATACCTTTGCAATGATACCGAGGACTCGATATGGTCTTTCCCAATTTGGGTATCGAGTATTAAGGGTGACTTTCCTTAGAACTAAGTCCCCGATTTCAAAGTGACGAAGGTTGGTTCTTCTATTGTAATATCTTTCGATTCTTTGCTTCTGTGCAGCCATTTGAACAAGCACAACTTCTTATTTTTCATCCAATAGTTTGAGGCTAGTATTCATAGCCTCGTGATTTGATTCCTCTGTTACATGTCAAAATCTGGCACTAGGTTCCCCGACCTCGACTGGAATTAAGGCCTCGGAGCCATATACTAAGGAGAACGGGGTTGCCCTCATGCTAGACTTCGATGTCGTTCCGTATGCCCAAAGGACTTCGGGTAGAACTTCTCTCCATTTCCCCTTAGCGTCGTTCAACCTTTTCTTTAAGTTTTGAATGATAGTTTTGTTCGTCGATTCGGCTTGTCCGTTTTCGCTTGGGTGATACAATGTCGATATGATCCTTTTTATTTTATGTTCTTCGAAGAACTCCGTTATCTTGCTACTGACGAATTGCTTTCCGTTGTCACATACTATTTCGGCAGGTATCCCGAATCGACACACGATATGGTCCCAGATGAAGTCCATAACTTCTTTTTCTCTGACCTTCTCAAAGGCCTGTGCTTCACCCATTTAGTAAAGTAGTCAGTCATAAACAAAATAAATTTAGCTTTACCTGGGGCCGTTAGCAGAGGGCCGACGATATCCATCCCCCATTTCATGAATGGCCATGGGGATAGGACTGAATGAAGTTGCTCTCCAGGATGATGGATCATCGGTGCAAACTTTTGACATTTATCACATTTTCGAACAAACTCCTTAGTGTCTTTTTCCATGCTATCCCAATAGTATCCTGCTCTAATGATTTTGTGAATCAAAGATTCAGCGTCGGAGTGGTCCCACAAGTACCTTCATGGATCTCTCATAAACATAATCAGTATCCCCGGACCCTAAATATACCGCTAATGGTCCATTGAACGTCCTTTTGTACAACGTTCCATCTTCATCCAATGTGAATCAAGCAACTTTAGTTCGTAGGGCCCTTGATTCTTTAGGGTCCGATGGGATCTTTCCGTTATTTAAATATTCGATATATTTATTCCTCCAACCCCTGGTCAAGCTTGTAGAATTTATCTCGGCATGACCCTCATCGACCACAGATCTCGATAGTTGGTCGATAGTCCCCGAGATGATATCGTTTTCCTCGACCGATGATCCCAAATTTGCAAGTGCATCGGCCTTGCTATTTTTTTCTCGAGGTACGGGATCTAGAGCCCACTCCTTGAAGCGGTGCAATGTTACCTGTAGCTTGTCCAAATACCTTTGAATTCTATCCTCTCGAACTTCGAAGCTTTTGTTTACTTGGTTCACCACCAATAAAGAGTCGCACTTAGCTTCAATGACTTCCGCCCCCAAGCTTTTGGCTAGTTCGAGAATTGCAATCATGGCCTCGTACTCGGCCTCATTGTTAGTCGACCTAGAATTTTTGATAGACTGCCTAATAGTGTTACTTGTGGGTGTTTTCAAAATGATGCCTAGCCCAGACCTCTTCATATTAGAAGTACCGTCTGTGACAAGGGCCCATATCCTTGATGATGTGCCCGATTTTACTAAGAGTTCCTTTTTAACTTCAGGTACGAGGGTTGGCATGAAATCGGCCACGAAGTCCGCTAAAATTTGAGACTTGATGGTCGTTCGGGGTTAATACTCAATATCGTACTCACTGAGTTCGACAGCCCATTTGGCCAATTGACCTGAAAGTTCGGGCTTGTTAAAAATATTATGAAGTGGGTAAGTGGTTAACACACATATGGGGTGACATTGAAAGTATGGTTTTAACTTTCTAGAAGCGCTTATTAGTGCAAGTGACAATATCTCTAAGTGCGGATATCTAGTTTCTGCTTCCCCTAAGGTTCGACTTACATAGTAAACGGGAAATTGTGTACCTTGGTCTTCTCGAACTAGGACACCACTCACCGCGATTTCCAATACCGCCAAGCATAAGTAAAGTTTCTCATCTACCTTCGGAGTGTGAATCAGTGGTGGGCTCGATAGGTACCACTTTAATTCTTTTAATGCTTGTTGACACTCCGGGGTCCAGGTGAAATCATTCTTCTTCTTGAGTAAAGAGAAAAATCTATGGCTTCGATCTGATGACCTCGATATCAATTGGCCGAAAGCAGCTATTCGTCTAGTCAGCCTCTGCACGAATTTTACACTGCTTATGACGGTGATGTCTTTGATGGCCTTAATTTTATCGGGGTTGATCTCAATCCCTTGATTTGACACCATGAATTCTAGGAACTTTCCCGAGTCGACCGCGAAAGCACATTTCTCGAGATTGAGTTTCATGTTATATTTCCTCAAAATCTCAAACGTTTCCTGCAAATCAGCCAAATGGTCCTCTGCGCGAAGGGACTTAACTAGCATGTCATCAATATAAATTTCCATTGACTTACCTATTTGTTCTTCGACCATCTTATTTACTAGGCGTCGGTAAGTAGCTCCTACTTTTTTTTAGCCCGAAGGGCATTGCATATAGCAATATGTTTCATACTTGGTGATAAATGAGGTCTTTTTCTAGTCTCTCGGGTTCATCTGAATTTGATTGTACCCGGAATAGGTATCGAGAAAGGTAAGGATCTCGTGGCCATCCGTGGCATCGATCATGCGATCGATATTAGACAGTGGAAAAGAATCTTTAGAGCATGCCTTGTTCAAATCCTTGTAATCTACACACATTTTAAGTTTGTTCCTTTTTTAGGGACTACGACTACGTTGGCTAACCATTCGGGGTATTTCACCTACCGAATGGACCCTATTTTGAGAAGTTTAGTCACCTCGTCCTTTATGAATGCGTGCTCTACTTCGGACTGGGGCCTTCTCTTTTGTTTCACCGGTTTGAACCTGGGGTCTAGGCTTAGCCGATGTGTTGTTATATCCGGTGGGATCCCTGTCATGTCTTAATGGGACCAAGAAAAACAATCCATGTTATTAATAAGAAATTGAATAAATTTTTTCCTGAGTTCGGGAGTTAACCCCGTTCCCAAGTATACCTTTCACTCGGGCATGTACTCGATCAATATAACCTGTTCCAGCTCTTCGACCGTTGATTTGGTGGCGTCAGAGTCTTCGAGAATAATAAAGGTTCGAGGGATTGAAAATCCTCTTCTTCTTCTTCTATTTCCTGCTTTCCCGATCCGGTCGAGGCTGGTGGCTGTGATTGCTATTTGGTTTCCTGTTTACCCTTGATGCCCGATCTTTCTATCGACACCGGTACTACCTTGTCGACCACAAACATTTCCTTGGTAGCATGCTACTCCGCACACTATATTTTTACATTGTCCGACATTTTTGGTGGAGAGTCGAAGGACCTCATATTGTGAGTCTATGGCCTTCCGAGTAGGGAATTGTATCTCATGTTGCCCTCGATCACTTGGAACTTGGTATCTTGAATAGTTCCAGCCACATTTACCGTAGAGTAATCTACCCTTTAGTCGTTTCACTGGCCATGTTGAAGCCGTTTAGACTCGAACTGCAGGCACAATTTGATATTGTAGGCCGAGTTGCTCTACGACCCTCGATCAGATGATATCCGCCGAGCTACCTAGATCCAATAAAACACGCTTAACTTAAACTTTATTAATAAGATAGAAATTACCAGAGCGTCGTTGTGTGGTTGAGAAATTCCTTCTGCTTATTCGTCATCGAACGATAAGGAGTCCTCAGAATCTCGGGTCCATTTTCCCTGGTAATTGATACCTTAGTACGTTTGAATACGGGCCCTTGTGGGATATCGACCCCACCGACAATCATATGAATGACATGTTGTGGTTCCTCCTGTTCATTTTTCATGTTGGCGTCTCTGTCTCTTAAATAATTCTTGGCTCGATCGCTAAGGAACTCTAGAAGGCGTCCCTCGTTGAATAGACGGGCTACCTCTTCCCTTAATTGACTACAATCCTCGGTCTTGTGACCATGCGTGCCATGATGCTTGCACATCAAATTTGGATTTCTTTGGGAAGGATCGATTTGTATGGGTCTGGGCCATCTAGTATCTTTGATCATTCCGATTGATGATACAATGCTTGATGCATCAAATCTAAAGTTATATTCCGATAATCGAGGTGCCTCTACGAGATCGGCATGCTTACCAAAACCTCTTTTACTCATAAGTCCTCGAGAATTTTGCCCTCGATCATTTCTTTGATCATTCCGGGACAAATTGCGTCCCGAGCCATTGTTCCTTAGATCCGTGGTATATGGTTGATATCGTTCCCTATTCGGCCTTGGTTCCCAGTCGAT
This sequence comes from Nicotiana glauca, assembly GCA_026770625.1. Lineage (NCBI taxonomy): Eukaryota > Viridiplantae > Streptophyta > Magnoliopsida > Solanales > Solanaceae > Nicotiana > Nicotiana glauca. The sequence goes on along the minus strand of MU698576.1, from coordinate 17,929 downwards.
GTCCCTCGGGGTTTTAACTGCTAACCTATTCGGATGTACTGAACCGGAAAGGTTGTCCTCAGCCCTAATCTTTGATTGATATCGATTGTGCACAACTTCCTAAGTTACAGCTGGATACTCGACCAAATTTTATTTCAACTGTCATGATGCTATCGAACTCCGCTCGTTCAACCCTTGGTAAAAGCTTGAACGACCCTATCATCTGTGACTGGTGGAAACTCCATGCGTTCCATTTGAAATCGGGATACGAATTGCCTCAACATTTCATCACCCCTGTGTCTTATATTAAAAACGTCCGATTTCCTTGTTGTGACCTTTATGGCCCCGGCGTGTGCCTTCACAAAGGATTCTGCTAACATGGCAAATGAGTCGATGGAATTTGGTGGCAGGTTGTGATACCAAATCATTTCTCCCTTTGACAAACTTTCCCCAAAAATTTTCAACAAAACTGACTCGATCATCATCATTTAAGTCATTTCCTTTAATTCCGCATGTGTACGAAGTGATGTGTTCATTAGGATCGGTTGTCCCGTTGTATTTAGGTATATCCGACATACGAAGCTTCTTAGGAATGGGCTTCGGAGCCGCATTCTGAGGAAAAGGCTTTTGCATGAACTTTTTTGATCGGGGGTGCCCCTGATATTTGATCAACTCGGGAACTGTATGTTTCTACTTTTTTATCATTATCTTCGATTTTCTTCTCCCTCGATTGTTTTGGTGAGCTCCCCGAGCATCTTCATAATTATAGGATCAGTCCCTGATCCGTTACCATTCGACCTTTCTGGCACTGGCTCGGTACGACGAGTTATTTTTGACTCAACCAAGCTTCGAGTTCTATGTTGACCTTGAAGCTGAGCAATAGTAGCCTGCTGAGCCTGTAGCATCTCGAATATTACCTGGAGACTAACTCCCCCGTCTACTACGCCTTGTGTTCCTTGCCCACCAGATCGGCCTTCCCTGCGCACACTCCCTTTGGGGTCCGCGCCTAAATCTGCATTCAAAGCAATATGCAAACTGATATCGACGACCAGTACTCCCCCGAGATTAGCTGGTAGAACCCCGGCTCTTGGAGCAATTACATTGTCGTTTTCCCCATGAAACCCAAGACTATCATCACCATGTACGGATGCGTTTTGTGAGTTTGATATGCTTTAAGTTGAGAGCAAAAAAAACTTGACAAGAACAAGTGTGAAAATAATATGTGTTATCAGAATCGACACTGAAACAATCACTATTATCCTTAGCCCTACGGTGGGAGCCAAACTGTTTACCCTAAAATTTGAGTAACAATTAAACTTGTATTGTGGTTTTAAGAATACATGATCTAATCCAATGCCAATTGGTAAATAATGAATTAAGTACAATAAGTTAGACGATAAAACAAATCAAACCAGTGCTGTGGCGATGTATCGACCTCAATTTGGAACAGTCTCGAGATCAAGCAGTAAGAACAATAAAGAAAGAGAATAATAAGTAAACAAAAAGTAGTGTGTGTATTATTTATCAGTTAATACCCCCTTACAAATGAATGTGGTCCCACTTTATATAGTAGAGGAATACCAAATAAGGTACAACTCTAATAACGAAAATAAATCCCGTGATTGGCGGCGATAACTGCTTGGCATGATCTATTCCGAGATTTTTGCCGAGACCTTCGGTTGGTTGCTAATATCTCGCCATTCCGTTATCATGTCTTACTTGAGGTTGGTCATACTCGACTTTGGTTTTCAACGAGCACTTCGATCCTCAAGTTTTATACTCTGCCACCGGGCTCGAGCCAGGTCCGTTTTGAGTTTATTCTCGAAGCAACTCTCGAGTCTACAAAATCGTACATGCCCGATGTACAAGACTATTTTCGATAGATCCGCAGCTCAGGAAAAATATAGTCCCAACATCGTGGAAAAAATACAATAATGAAGAAGCCATAGAAAAAAAGCAGTACAAGATGTAAAACAAGTAAACAACAACAAGATTATAAGATAACCGAAGCAAAAGAAACAATCAGTAGAAATAGAAATCTAAATACAAGCAAATACGAGAATAATACTAATGCTACAGATAAGGAAAGGAAATACACTCGACTATCTACTAATCCTCTATCCTAATGCTCGATCTTCGTACCCTCCTATCTAGGTTCATGTCCTCGCCAAGCTGCAAATATATCATGTCATGCATTATCACTTCTCTTCAATTTTATCCTTATTATTAAGTAATCATTTTTCAAACTAGTTGGAGTAATCGTAGTTAAATTAAGATTTACAGAGTATCATTAAATAAGGATAATTTAGTAAAATAAACAATTAATTAATACTTTTTTCAAGGGAAGCGCAAAATACAAATGGTAAAAGAAAACGGAAGGATTATCGGGATTAGGGGTGACAAAATGATTAGAAGAAAATAATTATCTATTAAAAATAGATTGGATAATGAACTTTTTAAAAACGGGTCAAATATGAATAAGAACCATATTATCCACTTAGAAAATGGATAATTAATGGATAACCAATGAGTTTAACTTTTACATTTGTAAAGTCTGAGGGTTTCTCAAATTTTGGAGACTAGAAATTTTCCCAAAAGTGATCATATTCAAGAAGCTATGAATAATATAAATATTCATACCATCCACCAATTAACCTATTTTTTATTCGTATTAAATTTAGATTAGGTAAGAAAGAATTTATCTATTTTTTTGTAACATGTTTTCTATCGATCAAATTCGACACTACCCGCCCGTTTTGCCAATAATCAGGACCGACATTTTCAGAAATCGCCTTTGCTGCACCAGGCAATTGATACAGCAAAGCAGCAGGTATTTGGGTCCCAAACCAAAGACAATGAGATGACAATACCTTACTATATGATCCTCTAATTCTATGACTCTATATTCTGCCACGATAACCTCATCCGACACCGTTCGTTCTATTTATGGCACTTGCATATGCATTAAAACATATTTCATGTGCATGCATGTTCTTGATAGAGGATGTCATAATTAACAACCCATTGTTTCATTCTGAATTAATACACGAAATACTTCACAATATAAAATCAATTATGTTAGACTGGTTAAGACGACAGAAATGACTTACTCGATAATAGGCATTGATAGTCTCATAAATCATTCACTTATCATCTAGATTAATTCAACTATCTCAGCATATGAGAATCTACTAGAGCAAAGGCGAATCTGCTTGCAACAATGAGGGGTCACTGACACCCTTAAGGTTCGATAGAAATTTTGTATACGTACATGTCTATATTTTGAAAATAATTATGATAAAATATAAGCTCTCAAGCAGTAGGAGTAGCTAGGGCCCTGACCGCGTGCCTGTTGGAGAATGAGCCGACGACTCATAGGTAGTCGTTTGGTTAAGGGAAACCCACTGAACCCGTAGCAAAAGCGAGTCTTCATAGGGCATTGTCACTGATTATGGGCTTCACTCTAGCCTTTTTTTTTTCTTTGAGAAAAGCAATAAGGAGTAAAGATATTAAACTCTCGGATGAGACTAAGCAGCTACCGACCGTTCCGACATGCCCTTGATCTATTTTGACTAAGACTAAAAAGGCATCCTGAACATGGAAAGTCATTAGGAGACACTAGTAAAAAAAGTGGTACTCCCATCGCACGTTAAAATCTTGAACCCGCCTTTAGCTAGAGAATAGAGTTTTACTCAATATCAGGATAGAAATTTCCTAGGCTGTTTTCCAGGCTAAGGTAACAAAGTTATCGCGAGATTCACGACTGACTTCCACTGGTAAAAAAAAGTGATACTCCCATCGCACGTTAAAATCTCGAGTCCGCCTTTAGCTAGAGAATAGAGTTTTACTCCTAGAAGGCGAATGCTAATTTCATTTGATGACAAGAACTAGGTCAGAGGCAATTCAACTCAAATTCATTGTTGGATGAGGCAATAACAAAGCAATGCGTTTCATAAATTTCTTCCAATTTACTCCATACCAGCAAATTTGCACCATTCCAATTTTAATTAATGAACAAAGAAGTCTATGCATCCGTGGCATTCCTTGAACCAGATTTTCAAAGAATCATTAAATAAGTTTTTTCTAATTATATGAGAAAAAGAAACGTTCACTACTACTCATTAGGCAATGGTCAGAATGTGATCTTATTCCCTTTATCTCAATTTCCCAACACGAAGATTATAAGCTCTCACTTTTTATAGACAAACATTAGCAACTGTCCAACGTAGGCACCGAAATAGGATGACAAGATTTATTAAGTTAAGGACTTGTTTGGGAAACATGAAGCTAACACGAGGACAACAGCCTCAAAAAGATGAACTACGTGTGTGGTGCCACGTCATCCATTAGTGAGCTGGAATGAGGACAATAGAGTCCCCATTCATATTATGTATGCATTGAATTTGGAAAGTGCTAAAAAAAAGAAGATAAGGAATAATCCAGGGTGTTTTCATTCAAATCATGCATGCGTGTGTGTTGGAATAGGGCCCTAGATGTGGTTGTTCTTGCAAGTGACGACGACGTCGAGTGGACGGACGGCAGAGAAAGACTCGACATTCAAAAAAAGGCAGCCCGGTGCCCTAAGCTCCCGCTACGTGTAGGGTTCGGAGAAGGGTCGGATCACAAGGATCTATTGTACGCAGCCTTACCCTGCATTTTTGAAAGAGTCTTTTTTCACGGCTTGAACCCGCGACTTCCAGGTCGCATAATAACAACTTTACCAGCTACGCCAAGACTCGATATTCAATAGGTTTAATACACCTTGACCGAAAAAAGCTGCTCCATGACAAATAAAAAGGTGCATACCCTTAATTGCATAGCATAACTTGAAAATATTAGCTGAAAAATAATATATATCAATATTCAGATCGATTCCTTTATGGTATACCCGAGTTCTTAACGTTTTCACGAGTTTAACTCAATATATGAATATCTTTAGAAAAAAAATTCACTATCATATCATGTAAAAAATAATTACAGATAACAACTCATAAAAATTTAGATTAATATTTATTATAATTATAATATGTTACTAGCTATAATAGATCAAAATATACTAGTAATATTTTGTTATATATGCACGTTGAGTCCTTGTTGGAATAAGGAGGTTTCGAGCCATGTATGGTTGGGGGTGGTGAAAGTAAGAATCATGTGGCTTCATGTGGAGTGAGTTGGGAGAACATGCAATCCTATTAGCCACCACAAACAATTAAAGTACACTTGGCTCTTTATAATTCATTGATTATTTGAATATCTCCAATTCCAATGGAAGACATAATTGTCTACATTTTGTTTGCTTTGCCGTCAACTTTGCGGCCTTAAAATATTTAGCATTATCCTATAATTATGGCCTAATGGATTACCAACTTAGCCACACATTTTTTCTTCTATAAAACAAGCACCCCTTTCCTCTTCCTTGACATCCTTCTATCAAACTCTCAACCAATAGTGATCGGGTTTGGATTTTTAACGATCGAATTTTTCCTCGCTAAAGATTTTTTTTTTTTTGTATTGTTTCTCTTCTTTGAATTTTCTTTCATGGGTATTTCTCAAAAATCTTTCCTCTATTCAGTTCAAGATCCTAACAAGGAAAACCACGATTTAAGCGATCCCTTATTAGGAGACTGCCAACATCATATAAGGAGACAACGAGTGAAGAATATTAAAAGCAAAAGGTGTAGAAGCATTCTAATGAAAAGAAGGGTACGCCTAGAAGGTTCTAGAAGATCCGAGAATCATGAAATTGGAAGGAAGGTTAGGGTACTCAAGAAGTTGATTCCAAACTGCGAGGCATCAATGGGGTTGGAAGGGATTTTTAGAGAGACAACTAATTATATTTTGGATTTACAAATGAGAGTTAAGGTTATGCAAATTATGGTAAATATGTTGTCAGAGTCTTCTAATAGTGACTAGAAAGTAATTAAATCATGTGTTACCTTTGGTCATTTCTTTGTAAAGGTTGATACCCTAAAACAAGAAAAGAAATTAATGCATTATACCCATTATTTACTTTTTTTTTTAAAATTTTTATCATTGAGAGGAATATTCATCCACTTTTCAAGTTGTTTGGGAAGATTAATTAAGGTAGCAGATGGTTTTAGAGGTCTGTCACTTTTAGTGAGAGCTTGGTCATTATCATTCTTCTAATTTATTATGTGAAAATTGACATATGCAGACATTGTTCCATTTGATGATTTAGCAAATATTATACTAATCTTGTTTTCTTTGTTTGTTCATCTACTCTACATCTTTCCTTTCTTCCACAAAAATACATCCAGTTTCTTGGCTTCTTCCGCTCTCTTCGTATTTTCGCCAACTCATTAATAATATTGAGCTTGTCCATTTGTTACTTTTCGCAAGTCCAATGATCGATCTATGAATTAGTTTTCCAACATGAATATATTGACTTAAAAGCAACAAATTTGATTATAATATCCAAATATTCAATAAGTAATTGTAGAAGTAACATTTTTTCAGGTAATTTGAACTGAACAGATTAACTTCCTTTCACTTTAGAGACAACAAGGTTCCAACAATGTGTGCAAATTATTACTATATATTATTATGAAAGGCAATAAGGCATAACAATAACCAAGTCGTTGTAGTATAGTGGTGAGTATTCCCGCCTGTCACGCGGGTGACCCGGGTTCGATCCCCGGCAACGGCGTTTTCTTTATCTAATTTTTTAATTTTGTTTGGCAAACTGAAAAAAACAAGAGCCCGTTAAGCTTAGCTGATTTAGAGTAGCTGATAAGTATTAGGTACTGAAAAATATTTTTAAGTGCTGAAGCTGATTTAAAAAATAAGCAATTACGTGTTTGGAAAAAAATTCTGAAATTAATAGTAATACGCAGTTGAGGAACTCGGTATATGAAGAGTTTTGTTTTAAAAAGAAATATTTTAGGGATAGAATAGTAAATATTTTGGTCAAACCTAAAGTGCTTATAAGCTGAAATTTGATAAGTTGGGGGAGACCAACTTATGACTTTTGGCTTATTTTTGGCTTATAAGCGCTTAACTTATAAGCAATTTTAATTTTACCAAACACGTAAATAAGCCAAAAAATACTTATAAACCAGTTTGACCGACTTATAAGCTTAGCCAGTACGACAAATTTTAAGCCTTCAAAGCTACAGCTAACGATCTAGTGGGTCTTACATACAACAAATAATCTGCCGGTACCTTTTCTTTCTGCAGGCTTCACCAGGGGTCGTTTGCTTGGATACAATAGATAAAATAATGCATACATTAACGATATATATTTATAATAACTTATTTGGTATACTTTTTAAATATATGCATTAGTGATGCAAACATTATTTATACAACATATTTGGTATTATCTTATGCATAATTAATACTTAAGAAATCACGGTATTAACAATGCAATAAGTTTTAATGCATGCATTAGCTTAGTTAAAGATAAAATTATCCTTCAAAATTTATGTTTGATTAAAATATGATATTATATTCATGCAAGTTTCAAATAATCCAAGAAAGTGAGAAATAAAATTATATCCCTGATAAATATATAAATACTTAGCATTTTTTTTTATAAATAAATATTCAGTTCTATACTACATTATAGGTAGACAAATTAAATAATTTTTTAAACCTTTTTCATATAACAATATTCCTCAACCTATATTTCTTTTAAAAAGATAAAATGATTGATTGGTTATGAGGTTATTTTTATAAACAAACAATTCTTTTAGAAATTGTGCAATGTTTGATACATCAAACCAAACAATGGATAAGAAATATATCAACATAATTAATTTCAGCATAACTAATATTTACATTACTAATACACCCTATTCAGCGTTATTCTTATACACCCTACCCAACTACCCTTTAGACTTTTCCATTATTGCTTTCTTATATCACTGTTGAGATCCTTAGCATTATCTTTACCAGAGAGCACTTATGGCAATCCAATATCATGCACCAAGAAAATGAATAAGCTCACAATCAAATCTGTTGGTTGAGAATGGATGCAAAAATGGAGAAAAGAAGAAAGAATTAAAGAGAAGAAGAACGGCTTTGGAGAAGAATAAAGAAAAAGAAAAGGAAAGATAGTTTAGGGCGTTAGTAACTGAGGGTATTGTTGTTGAATTAGAAAAAATTACAAGGATAAAAAAAGTTTATTCTTTGGTAAAGTCAATAGCTTTTAAGCCGAAAAGCAATAAATTGAGAAGTTGAGATTGCCCGCTAATAGCTTTTGGCTTGTTTTAAATAGTTTTTAACTTGTTTTAAGTATATTTTTAAACTTGCCGAACACTAAAAATCTTAAAAGAGCTTAAACCACCTAAAAGCCAATCCAAACACGTCCTCTAAAACAAGAATAAGACCAAATATACTACAATTAACTTGTGCAATGTATACAAAGGCGAACATATGGCTTAGGTTGAATGGGCATTTGCATCTATATCCGTTTTTTGTGTCACATTTAAACTTGTGCCCGCTTTGCAAAAAAAATTACAAGCGTACCCGCTTTTTCGCATAACTTCGGCATGGAGGGCTGAAGTAGCAAAGGCAATCACGCAAAACTTTAGCATTCTAGTAGACGGGCCTAAAGTAGCAAGCGTGCTGAAGTTTTTGTTTGTAATTGCTGAACTTAAGCATATTAGCTGAAGTTTTGTTCTCTATTTGCATTGCTGAAGTTTTTGTAACCGGCGAACTTCAGCTCTAAAGCTGAAGTTTTTATTTTGTAACTGGCGCACATCAGCTCTAGAGCTGAAGTTTTTATTTTTGTAACTGGCGAACTTCAGCTGTTTTGTAATTAGCGAACTTCAGCTCTAGAGCTGAAGTTTTTATTTTTGTAACTGGCGAACTTCAGCTTTAGAGCTGAAGTTCTTATTTTGTAACTGACAAACTTCAGCTCTAAAGCTGAAATTTTTATTTTGTAACTAGAGCTGAAGTTATTTAGTTCATTTAGCCATGTGGGTCGGATCCAATGTTGCTAGGTATGCACCACTCCACAAGGTGCCATTCTTACTCTGTTATACATGCCAATCAAACTACAAGTTGATCTTAGCTAAAGTTTCTGCAACAAAGACACCGCTTTCTGGATATGCCAATCTTTCTGTTCTGTAAATATGTCCCACTGTAACTTTCAGTTATGTTTCTTATAGGGTAGTCAATAGTAGTGGCTGAAACATTCCTAGTATGAGACAGAAGTAGTTGGTTCTTGAATGTAAATGCATAATGACAAAATTTAATGGCTACAAACTTTAATCAGCAGAACTGAAAGTTACTATTCATATTTATGGCAATCATTCCTGATAATAGGCAAAATCTAGGTGATTTAGCTATTGTTTATGCTTCCGCTTAATTATATTCCAATGTAATAATATGGTTAATTGATGAAAAATAGGTTCTAATTGTGATTTGTATACATTGCAGGATGAAGAGCTTATATGACGTTTTCAAGAGGCTATTGGAATGATTTATGAGCAAAAACGACCCCTCGGATCTGAGTGCGCGCAAGGACGAGGCAAAGAAATGAAAGAAATAATGGTCCAGGTGCTCGAGGAGACGCGCGAAGTTGTGCGTGAGTTCGCGCGTGTTAGGAAGGCTGAGGCAGAATGTTAGAGCAAACGCGCGAAGGACGCGCGAAGGACGCGCGAAGTACTGCGCGAACTCGCGCGTGTCCCAGTCCGAAAAATAGTTATTCAGGGGCAAAATTGGAAATCTGGAGAGAACCCACTTAACCTATATAAAGTCAAGCTCGCCCAAGGTTAAAAAATCAAGGTTTCCATAGGGTAAAGCTTAATTTTGAGAGTACTTTGGCAAGAGAAACAAGTATGAGAGATCACCCAAAACATCGTTATTCTTATTCTCTTTTATTTTCTTGCAATCTTTGATTATGAATCTTCTAGTAGTTTATTCCTCCATTGTTATGAGTAGCTAAATACCTTAATCTAAGATTTTGGTGGAACCCGTTGGGGATGACTTGTTTGTTTTATTAATATAGTTAGATTTGGTTGTTAATCTCTATTTGTTCATCTATGTTTTGATTGTGGTTAGTTTAAAGGGCCTTCAATTATCCGTTCCTATTTATTATGTATCTACTTGAGAGAGAGTGCATATTTAGGTGATTGTATGAACAATATCACTCCCGGAGTATAGATGAGAGTCATAACCGAGGGTTTAGAGGTTGGATTATAGATAACGATACCTCGGGTGCAATCTAAGTGAACCGTGTTGTGAATCTAGCTAGCGTAGCTTGAGAGAGTGCGTCTAGTAAATTATCATAATTGCTTGAGAAAGATTTATGATAGCTGGAGTGTTCATGATTGATAGAGACAACTAAATCATAGTTATAAGAAATATACAACCAAGGAAATCAACAACGGGGGAAACCATTAGATCTTATTCCAATTATTTACACATAAAGTTTAGTTAATTTTCAGCTGTTAATTACTTTCAATCTTTAGTTGTTAGAAAAATTATACATTGTGAATAAAAAAGTTTGGGGAAACAGATTGTGTGAATTTAGTAAATCGGACAATAGTAATTGATAGGTTAATTCTCTGTGGTTCGACTCTGGGCAATAATACTCAGATTATATTTGCAACGCCTGCTAAGTCTTTTGCGAGACTCAGTTGAGCGTAATCAAATTTTGGCGCCGTTGCCGAGGACTTAACGGTGTTATCAATTACAATTGAAAGAAGTACACAAATTCTAAATGTAGTCAGTTTTCTCTATACCCAATCTTTTCATTGAAATTCTAACGTTTGAAATCTTGTGGAAAGCAGGTGTATGCCTAGAAATTCTTCGAGGACTGGAGAATTACTAGAAGGACTCTCAGACCCCGAGAAAATATTTAGGGCATTGAACCGTGCCAACAAAAGACTTCAACAACCTCAACAAACACACCAACTCGAATTTGACATGGGTGACGTAGATAACGTCAACGGAAACATTAGGAATGAGCCAACTGACTTAAATGTCAGAGGAGTGGCACCTCTTGTGCCCGAAGCTGCACTTTATGACTGGGCACAGCCCACAACTGACAATCTGGCCACTGCCATAGCTGTTCCCGCAATTCAAGCGGAGACATTCCAGATCACCAACAACATGCTGCATCTGCTGCAGAATAATGGAATGTTCTCCGGGTCACACATTGAAGACCCGCAACAACACTTGAAAAACTTTCTGTCAATTTGTATGACCCAAAGGCAGCCAAATGCAGCCCCTGAAGCTATCAAACTGCTATTGTTCCCATTCTCAGTAACTGGGGCAGCTCAGACTTGGTTAAATTCGCTCCCTATCAACTCTATTACCACTGGGGAGGAATTAGTTAAGCATTTCCTGAACAAGTTCTATCCGCCTAACAAGACTACACAACAGATCGATGACATATTGCAGTATAAGCAACATTCCACTAAGTCCTTGCAAGAAACTTGGAAAAGATTTAAAGGAATGCTAGTGATGTGTCCTCATCATGGCATTCCAGACCAGATGCTCGGCCAAAGATTCTACATGGGTCTAGCTGACAACTTGAAAGCGAATGTGGATGCTTCAGCTGGAGGTGCTTTCTTAAGCAAAACATTTACCGAGTGTAAAATTCTTCTCGATAAGATGTCACAAAATGTGGGATGGATGACTAGAGGTACAACACTGGCACCCATAGTGCATTCAGTTCCGCTTGATCCCAATAATTCGCAGGAAGAGAACATGGCCACACTCCTGACCCAGATGAGCTTACTGACAAAGAAGATTGATGAGATGGGTACAAAATAAGTGCATATCGTTGATACAATGAATAGAGGACTATGTACATCGTGTATTAATCAATCCTATGTGTGTTCATGGAGCGGAGAAGGTGAAAATCAAGGGGCACAGGAAGATATAAATTGTGTCAACAACTATGGGGGTCAGAGACAAGGAGCACAACAGTGGAGACCGCATCAAAACCAGCAGTACATGCCTAATATGCAACAGCCTGGGGTATGCACCCTCAAAACCAATTAGTGCTAGTATCTTATCAGAAACCACAGGTTTATCCACAGCAAAATCAACAACAATTAGCTTATAAACCACCCCCTCAGCAGCAAGATAACAACATGGTGGGAATCAGGGGTATGCTTCAGCAACTCATTGGGAAAAATAATAAAGTGCAGGAAAAATTGGCAGTGCATGATTCAGCCATAAAGAATATTGAAACGCAGCTGGGTCAGCTGCCCATGGCTTTGAACAATCGTCTTCCGGGAACTTTACCTGCAGATACAAACATAAACCCCAAGGAGCAAAACCCGAATCAGCTGATGGCAGTCAGTCTCCGGAATGATAGAGATTTAGATAGAGAGCAGGAAATTGCACAAGCCAGCAAGAATACTACACCAACCACTCCAGTTAAATTAAAGGTAGAAGAACCAATAGCACTTACTGAAGTAGTGGTTGAGCAGAGTCAGGAGGAAAAAGGCAAAGAAAAGGAGAACGAGCAAGTTGCAGAACAGGTGGCACCTCTTGTGCCAGAAAATCCTAATAGAGAAAATCCAGGAAGCAATGCACAAAGGGTGATACCTGCACCCTTCCCTCAGAGGCTGGTTAAACAAAAGAAGGCAGACCAATACAAAAAGTTCATGGAGATGCTGCGTCAAATTCAGTTGAATATTCCTCTGATAGATGCCTTGAGGAGATGCCCGGTTATGCCAAGATGATGAAAGATCTAATGTTTCGGAAGTTTGATTTTTAGGATCTATCCACCGTTACTCTGACACAGACCTGCAGTGCAGTGGTGGAAAAATCGATGGCTCAAAAGATGTCAGATCTAGGTAGCTTCACTATTCCATGCTCAATTGGAAGTTATGCCTTTGCAAAGGCATTGTGTGATTTGGGAGCCAGCATAAATCTGATGCCGCTGGAAGTGTACACTAAACTGGGCATCGGCAGAGCTAGACCGACTTCTATGCTGCTACAGCTGGCTGATCGCACTGTGAAAAAACCAACTGGTATTCTTGATGATGTGCTGGTGCAAGTGGGGAAGTTCGTGTTCCCTGCAGACTTTGTGATTCTGGATTGTCAGGTGGATGATAAGATACCCCTTATTTTAGGGAGACCATTTTTAGCCACTGGGAGAGCATTGATAGACTGTGAGACAGGGGAACTAAAAATGAGATTGAACGATGAAGAAGTCATATTCAATGTTCACCAATCAATGAGGAGACCCAGTAAATATGCTAATTGCTCTCTAGTGGAGGCAGTGGATGTAATCCTGCAAGAAGATGATATGACCCTAACTGTGAAAGATCCATTGGAGGCTTGTATGACGAATTTAGAAGAAATGGATGGTGAAGGTTTAGTTGAATGGGTTATGGCACTGGAAGGCCGAGGGTTTTGGTCAAGGGAACCTCATTTCAAGTCCCTTGAGCTGAAAAAAAGGGCCACTCCTCCAGCAAAGCCATCAATAGAGGAACCACCCAAGCTGGAGCTGAAGCCACTCCCAGATCACCTCAGGTATGTATTCTTAGGCCCTGATTCGACCTTGCCCGTTATTATATCATCCTGTTTGCTAGATGTGCAGGTAGAACGGCTCTTACAGGTACTGCAGGATAACTAGACTGCCATTGGTTGGACCATGGCAGACATCAAGGGTATCAGCCCAGCCTTCTGTATGCATAAGATTCTCATGGAGGAGGGGCACGGACCTTCCAGGGAACATCAGCGAAGGCTGAACCCTAATATGAAAGAGGTTGTAAAGAAAGAGGTGATCAAATGGTTATATGCGTGAATCATTTTCCCCATCTCTAATAGTAATTGGGTCAGCCCTGTTCAATGTGTTCCGAAAAAGGGAGGAATGACTGTTGTGAAAAATGACAACAATGAGTTGATCTCAACTCGTACAGTCACAGGGTGGCGAATCTGCATGGATTACCGGAAATTAAACACCGCCACCCGAAAGGACCACTTTCCCTTGCCTTTCATTGACCAAATGTTGGACATGCTGGCTGGAAGATCGCACTTTTGTTTCTTGGATGGATATTCAAGGTACAATCAGATATCAATAGCCCTCGAAGATAGAGAGAAGACATCCTTCACCTGTCCGTATGGCATCTTTGCCTTTAGGAGAATGCCCTTTAGGCTTTGCAACGCACCAACGACTTTTCAACGGTGCATGCTAGCCATCTTCACAGATATGGTGGAGGACATTATGGAAGTCTTTATGGATGATTTCTCCGTGGTAGGAGATTCATTTGAAGACTATATTCACAACTTAAGCAGAGTGCTCAAAAGATGTGTGGAGACAAACTTAGTGCTAAACTGGGAGAAGTGCCATTTTATGGTACAAGAATGTATAGTCCTAGGACACCGAGTTTACATTAAAGGAATTGAGGTCGACCATGCTAAGGTTGACGTGATTGAGAAGTTACCACCGCCCACTTCAGTTAAGGCGGTGAGAAATTTTCTTGGACACGCCGGGTTCTACCGACGTTTGATTAAAGACTTTTCCAAAATTGCTAACCCATTATGCAAACTCCTTGAAAAGGATCAGCCCTTTGTGTTTTCTAATGATTCCAGTTGGCATTTGAGGAACTGAAGAAGAAGTTGATAACTGCACCCATCATTGTTGCACCCAACTGGGAGCAACCATTTAAGCTCATGTGTGATGCCAACGACTATGCTATAGGAGCACTCTTGGGGCAGTGAAAAGATAAGCTGATGCACCCGATTTACTACGCAAGCAGAACATTAAGCGGTGTACAACTCAACTACACAGTGACGGAGAAGGAGATGTTGGCAGTTGTGTTTGCTTTTGACAAGTTCCGATCATATCTGATTGGTTCCAAGGTAATTGTGTATACTGACCATGCAGCTCTCAGGTACCTAATTGAGAAAAAGGAGTCTAAGCCGCGCCTGATTTGTTGGGTGCTGCTGTTGCAAGAATTCGACCTCGAAATTAGTGAACGTAAGGGCACAAAAAATCAAGTCGCCGATCATCTATCACGACTTAAAAGAGCTAAAAAATCAGTCGAGGTCGAAGAGATTCTGGAAACCTTTCCAGACGAGCAGCTGCTCGCAGCTAGCCTTGAGGATGCGCCATGGTATGCAGATTTTGCAAACTACCTGGCCTACGGTATAGTTCCATATGACCTTTCATCGGTCCAAAAGAAAAAGTTCTTTCGTGATAGCCGTATGTATTATTGGGATGAACCTCATTTGTTTCGAATATGTGTTGATAACATTATCCGGAGGTGTGTCCCCGAGATAGAACAATCTTCGATTTTGCAGGCTTGTCACGCATCAACATATGGAGGACATTTTTGAGGGGCCAGAATAGCTGCGAAAGTGCTCGAGGCCGGATTCTTTTGGCCAACTGTGTTTAGAGATGAGCACCTCTAGGTAAAGGGCTGCAATGAATGCCAGAGGACGGGAAACATTTCCCGTCGCCATGAGATTCCAATGAAACCAATTCAAGAAGTAGAGGTGTTTGATGTGTGGGGGATTGATTTTATGGGTCCGTTTGTCAGCTCATTTGGAAATAAGTACATCCTTATTGCTGTAGACTACGTGTCTAGATAGGTAGAGGCTGCAGCGTTGCCCACAAATGATGCAAGAGTGGTGGTCGAATTTTTGAAAAAGAACATATCACCCGGTTTGGGACACCAAGAGAGATCATCAGTGACAGAGGCACTCACTTCTGCAATAGAGCCTTTGAGAAATTACTTGCTAAGTATGATGTACGCCACAAGGTGGCTACTCCTTATCATCCGCAGACTAGTGGGCAGGTTGAAGTGTCCAATAGGGAGATCAAGAGTGTACTAACGAAGACTGTGAATGCCACACGAACTGATTGGGCAAAGAAGCTTGATGACGCACTCTGGGCCTATAGAACTGCGTTCAAAACACCAATAGGTATGTCACCATACAAGTTGGTATTTGGGAAGTCCTGCCACCTTCCTGTGGAACTAGAACATCGAGCTTGGTGGGCACTGAAGCAATTGAACATGGATCCTGAAGCAGTTGGACAAAATCGACTGACAGAGTTGCATGAGCTGGAAGAATTTATATACCAAGCCTTTGAAAGCATTAGGCTCTACAAGGAGAGAATGAAGAAGATGCATGACAAGCACATCGTGGACAGAGACTTTAAACCCGGTGATAAGGTATTATTGTATAATTCACGGTTGAGATTGTTTCCGGGTAAGTTAAAGTCCTGATGGTCAGGACCATTTAGAGTGGTGCAAATGTTGCAAGCGGAGCTGTTGAGATCGAGTCGGAAGATGGGACAAACAAGTTCTCAGTCAATGGGCAAAGGTTGAAATATTACCTTGGACTAGCTGAAGAAAAATGGGATGCATTGGTGACTAATTTAAAAGAACCCCAGTATGCGAATGAGGAGTAAGGGCTCCACTACTTGCGTCGTGCCGTGACGTTAAATCAGGCGCTGCATGGGAGGCAACCCATTGAATTGTTGTAAACATCGTGCCACGATGTTAAATAAGGTGCTGGTTAGGAGGCAACCCAATGATAGTAGTACTGTTTGATTTTGAGTTTTTGCATACTAACTAATGCAGGTGACGAAGGTCAGGTGAAAAGACCATCGAAAAGGAGCAACACAGGTAAAAAATATACCAAAAATAAATGCCCAGGAGCGCGACTTCGCGCCAACTTCACGCACAAGTTCGCGCGCCTGGGCAACACATTCTGCCTGGAACGCACAAAGCACGTGAAGAGACGCGCGACTTCGCGCACAAGTTTCCGCGGCTGGTAAAGGCATTCTGCCTGGGACGCGCGAAGGACGCGCGAAGTGATACGCTAGTTCGCGTGCCTCCCTTAATTTTTTGGCATTTTTTTAGTGTGTCTTAGTTTTTCTTTTTTCTTTTTTATTTATTTTTAATTTGTTTTTATTTGTACTCTAAATTTACCCCCCTCAATCAATAAACCCCCCCATTTTCCCCAACCCCTCACTTCCCCCATTCTCCCTCAATCAAAACATACAAAGCACCAAATCCTCCTCCAAACACTCCCAACTCCTTCACCAAATTCCAGCACCCCTATCCCCATTCCCCTCTCACGACTATCTTCCCCAAGTTCACTAGCATCTCCCCTATTCCCCTTCACCACAGGTATGTGCCCTAGATTATTTTTCTTTTCTTCTCTTTTTCTTTCTTTCTTTAATTTTCACATTTATTTGTTGTATTTGTATGCTTATTGTAGGAGTTGTACTTAGATGTTGTGTTGTAATTGGTGAAATATGTTGTGGGGTTGGTTTGTGATAAGTGTGGGGTGGGTGGTACTTGAATTGGGCTATGTATGAGATTTTGTGGGGGAACCTTGTTGCAAGACACTTAGAAAAGAGTTGTGAGAGCCTACTGCCCACAAGGTGTTTGTGGAATAGTCTCAATGAGCATGATTATGCAGTTGTGACCAATTTTGCGTGTGAAGTCTGAGTAACCGCATTAAGTCACAATATTTTGGTTGGGCTGAGCTAATGTGTTCACATTTTGCAGGTATTATGGCACCATCGCATAAGCGCCAGGCCACATGTCTATCATCAAGCCGCCAAGCTGGCACATCTCGGACTCAACGGGCAGCCCCTGCACGTCTCTATGACAGTAGCAAATTTGTCTCACCTGAGGCTCATACCCGTTTTACGGAGAAGGATGCAAGACAACCAATTCCGGAGAGGGGCATTGACATCACAAAGGTCAAGGAACGATGCCCCTACATGTATTCGGAGTTGATGGAGCGGGGTTTGCAGGCCTTCATTGATGAGCTAGGGGAGGCTAAGGTAATGGTCATGCGATAATTCTATGCCAATTTGCCAGAGCATGTGGACAATGTGGTCACGGTGCGCCGCAAGGCGGTAGATGCCTCCATTAAGGCGATACACACAGCATATCAGTTGCTCGATCCTCTACCTCCTTGTCACACCTCTTTTTTACGGGCTTACTACACCCCGTGAAGGGTATAATAAAAAGAGTTTTTCCAATTAAAGGAC